>CM056448.1:3904871-4069462 GCA_029783895.1 Triplophysa bombifrons
GAAAGCTTTTTGATAAATTAAGTAAAGATGATGTTCCATGAAGATATTTTGTAAATTTCCTACCTTTTTTAAATATATAAAAACGTTATTTTTGTGATTGGATGGCCTGCCGCAGTGCCCCGATTAACAACTTCAGATTCATAAGTTGAAGAGTTGAAAAGATTCAAATTGTTACTAGTTGATTCTTACAGATGTGTTTATATATCTACAGACTAACTGATCAACTGTCTTTAAATATTTATTTTCTAGAGAATATAGTATTTAAAGGAACAGTGACACAGTCATCCACGTACGACAACTGGGAAACTCAACATGCCATAGATGGTGTCAGATATGGACCAGACCCATTTATTAGCCCATTCTGCTCTGGTACAGCATACGAAAGTAACCCATGGTGGAGGTTGGACCTTCTGGATTATTGTAACATTACTACAGTCATCATCAGTGCTAGACCAGACTGCTGCCCTGATGAAACTAATGGAGCAGAGATTCGTATTGGAAACTCACTGGAGAATAATGGAAACAACAATCCCATGTAAAGATATTCATGAAATCACTTGAACACTTTTCATTGATTGATTTAAACACCTCTATAGAGATTCAGTGATTTTCTCTCTCTAGATGTGCTGTGACTTCTGGTCTTCTAGCTGCTGAAACCATCAGCTACTCATGTCATGGGATGGAGGGACGTTATGTGAATGTGGTCATGACTGGAAGTACATCCGTTCTCAATCTGTGTGAGGTGGAGGTCTATGGAAAACGTAATTCCTAAAAAACTATATTGTTTGGTAGAGTTTAGAACGTTTCAACTTTGACTCAGGAGATTTTGTGGCCCAGTCTTTGAAAGTCAAGATAGTACTAAATTCCAAAATAGTGTAAAAATCATTCTTTGAAAATATAATCTTTATATCCTGAATAATGACAGAGCAATGCAATGTCAGAGATTGAAATCATAGTAAAATCAAACTTTGATGGTTGTTATCTCAAATTTGGATTTTGAGACTTTAATCTGTTTTTCACAGGCAGGTTTATGAATGAATGATATGAGATGTCACAGTGTTTTGGGTCGTTTACATGTCACAGTTTTCGCCTTAAAATGGAAACCTTTTCATGTGTTTCGCCTTGTCATTTACATAACAACAGCATTTTGGTAATAAATCTGTATGCCTTCGTCCGGCACAAAGTCATGGAGGTGCATCAAGGCATTCTTGCCATTGCAATTGGAATATAAATGACCCTTCCAAAGGCCAGTGAAGTCAAACTGACAATTTACAATTTGGATTATTTTTATGAGATCCTAATGATGCCATTTCAATCATTTCTACCAGAAAGACTCGGAAGGGAAATGTTGAGTATTAGACATTTCTAAGACAGCTGATAGACAGAATATATGGTTATAGTAAAGATGGTTATTGGGTTTCTTTGGAGTAGGCCCTGTCCGTGGCTCGCATCCAGAGGGCCAAGAAGTCCTCCACTTCCCGCCTTGAGATGAAGGCGGGGGCGTAGCCAACCCCTGAGAATGATCGTAGGCTTACCTCTGGAGCTGGGCCTACCCCCCCAAAACGAAGGAATTTCTACTCACCCGATGGTTGGAGTCTCTAACGGTTCCTGCAGAACGAGATTAAATGCAATTGTTAATGATACAAACAGTTGGCCGGTCGCTGGGCCGTAAGTTACCCTGAGGCAAAGCCCCGAAAGGCTGCAACACTGACAAGGCCTTGATAGGCCACAACATATAAACGAGGCCTCGATAGGTCACAGCACTGACGGGCCCCGATAGGCTCAACACATGGACAAGGCCCGATAGGCCACGACGCAGACGAGGCCCCGATAGGCCATGACCCAGACGAGGCCATGATAGTTCCCTGTGACAGGAGGCCCCGATAGGCCACGACCTGAGACAAGGCCTCGATAGGCCACGATCTCAGACAAGGCCTCGATAGGCCACGACACTGAGACAAGGCCTCGATAGGCCCCGGTGACTGATGAAATAAAACACCACCACCAGTAATTGCACGATTTACAGTAATTGCATGATTTACCTGAATTTTGAACGGATGGGTATTGTCGAGTTGCCGTAATGGTAGAGGAGTCTTATTAAGACTCATAAGCAGAGGACGACCATCTACCTGTCCGTTTAATTGGAATTCCGCGTTCAGCCCAGGTAGTGGCTGCTCTGATCCTTGATCTTAACTTGAAAGAGCTTGTTGGGCTTCCATGATGGTTTTGGAGTCAGGTCTTATGTAGGGTTTGAATGCAGACGACAACCATCTGCACACCAGCTTTATTAAAATCCTCACTCGGTAGCTTCGTAGCTGCTCCGATCCCAAAGTATTGTCTGGTATAGGAGGGGTGATAGATTGCATGTTCTTAATCAAGCTTAAGTGGCAGGTGCTCCGTTAAGAATAATAAAAGAGTTGGAGAGTTATGCAACCATCTTTAATTAATGTTGTTGAAGTTGTGGGCCTGGACGATAGACAGATGCTTGGATAGGCATGACATGAAGATGGGTCCATGATACCCAGAACGAAAGGCTATAGTGACTGATATGAACGTGATCGAAAAGTAATGAATGAGAAAACTGGACACCACCACCACCAGTTAATGCATGAAATACTTAAGAGGAGATGAACAAACTCACCGGATCGTGGGTGAAACTTCATTATACCGTGATACTTAAGTAAAAGAGCGTTTTGCAGTGTATATGTGGCAAATATACGACACCAGCAGTTTATCCATGAAAATGTATATTGTGACTTGAGTTTGCCGAGCCTTCAGGGTTTAATTTATGCTTTCATTTTTCCAAAACTCGGAGGGTAATTAACCGAATGTGTGAATTAATTCCATCAAGGAATTTCGACGAGATAATTTCCACACTGAAATCCTGTCATGAGTACTTATGCTTTAGGTGCGAGTGTATAGATGGGGTTAAATATACTTAAGCTCATCATGATTCTTGAATTAAGGCTGCTGGTATACGACGTCATATATGGAATGCACTTAATGTTTAAGGTTCGTAATCCTCTCTTGAAAGTCTTAATCGTTACGGGATCACTGCCTGGTTTGGAACTTTCTTTCCAACAAAAGACGATTGACTCTTGTCCACGAATAAGCCATGAAAATCGATGGAATAAAACAATATGAGATCATACAGGCTTTATGTGACAGGTGATGATGAGAAGCAATATCAGTACAGATTCCGGACTTCCCATTTTAGCGAGTACCAACTCCTGCCATCAGGAAGACACTGAGAATACCAAGTGTAAAATAATAAGACTTTAGTTTCCGTTCCTGCATCGATAAATGATGGATTTTACCAGGGAAAAGGGGGGGCGATCTGATGATCTTACATCATGATGGATCTTGAAGGCATCCTCGATCAGCTTTGGACAGACACGAGGATCTTGTTCTTGACTGTCACATAAAACGAGAGGTCTGTTAATATCTTTTTGCACCAGACAGCCCCATTGGCGTATAAGGTTGAATCACTCTTGTTGTGTTGCGTGGTTTCACGAGTGGGATACGGTTTTTCAAGTGTACTAGACAGAGCGGCTTGTTTATGAAAGTGGACTTGTCCTTCTGCTTTGTGTGTGATACCGATTGAAGGCACACCACTCGTTCACTTACTTTTCCTATTTGTGATTGAAACTCATTCCGACAAGGAGTTCATATAGCCCATGTCTAGAGCCACAAAACTTCCGATTGGCATGAGTCTAGCAACCGCAACTGCAGAGTTATTTTTTTCTTTTTTGGCCTACTGGATTTGGGCCAGGCTGTTTTGGCTACCTAGGGCATGTGGAATTATGGCACCTTGACATCAAATCAGGTATACAGATTGTATTACATCGAACAAACGATAAAGTTCGTTCTAGCTGTGTCACATCTCCCCTTTAACTTATCTCTGTCTTCGCAACGACTGAATAAGCAAACTACTGAAGATGCAGAGAGATGCCTTTTGAGAGCTTCCGACACGGTTGTTGATGAAACGCCTGCCGTGCACTGTATGAGGTTTGAGCGACAACTGTATTAAACAACCAGAATTAACTGAATCCCAAACGTCTTTGGAAAGCAAGTGGCTGTATGAGCTGAAAGAATCGCAGCAGAGTAGCTTAGCATGAATTAGCAATAGCCGTGTAGACATAAATTCGTCTGTAACATCCTGAGTAATGGCTGAACGAGCGTGCGAATCACTGTTGTTTTGACTGCGGACGTAGAAAGGGGTAAGCGGCGATCTTTTATGTTCCATGTTGGAAGGTGATTGGTCTGGTTTTGATTGGTAGTGAGAGATGCAGATTTGAGTCTTAGTCATTAGACTCTGTGCCATGAACAAGCTTACCCTTTCCTCTTCTTCCTCTGTTTATAAAGGGTGAGTTTGACGGAGACCAGGTGGTGACGATCCGCAGATGTGGCGGCTTGATTAAGGCATTGCCTTGACAACGCAGATTTGCAGCTGGCCTGCTCGTCACACTCCCCCCTTTAAGCATTGACGTGGTACGACGTCTAGCTCTGTACAGGATTAGTGGAGACTGTGGGGTCTTTTTTGTCCCTGACGGTGATGCCCAACCTGACCACATCCGGGATAGCCTGTCGGCATTGCCATAGGAAGCCCACACCAGATGTTTCACTGTAAAGTGGTAGTCCTGGAGTGCGAGGAACCACCTGGTCACCTTGGCATTGGAGTCCTTGGCTTTGCTCATCTAGGTCAAGGGTGCGTGGTCCGTGACTAGGGTGAAACTCCTTCCGAGCAGGTAATACCTGAGCCCCAGGACAGCCCACTTTATGGCAAAAAAAAGAAAATAGGGTTGGAACATCGGTAGTAACCGGCATACTCGAGGAAAGCACGCACCTGGTCTTGGTGGTCGACCGGGGAGCCTCCTGGACGGCCTCTACCTTGTTGGACTGGGGTTAAATTATCTTGTGTCCAATTTTGAACCCCATGTAGTGGGCTTCTGATAGCCCCAGGTGGCACTTCCTTGGGTTCGCAGTCAGCCAGCCTTCCATAGGTCGAAAAGGAACAGGCTCGGTGTACTAGAGCCTCGTCACCTGTTCCTTCCATGTCCCCGAGTGGATGACCAAGTCGTCGAGGCCAGCGGCAGCGTACGTTTTGTGGGGCCATAACAGAATGTCCATCATGCATTGAAATGTGGCAGGTGCCCCATGTAGTCCAAACGGCAACACACTGTATTGCCAATGGCCCGACGGTGTACTAAAGGCTGCGTTCTCTCTGGACTCGGGTGAAAAGGGGCACCTGCCAGCTCGACCTCGGTGAGGTCGAGTGTAGAGATAAAACGTGCAGACTGCAATCGGTCCAGGAGTTTTTCCACTCGGGGCATGGTGTAGCTGTAAAATGTGGAGACCTCATTGAGGCGCCCGGAAGTCGTTGCAGAACTTTAATGTACCATGACTATAGGATTAGACCACGCGATGGTTCAATCACCTGCAGTTCTTTCATCCGGGTAATTTCCTCTTCAATAGCCTGCCGACGAGCCTCTAGGACGCGATAGCGCCGCTGTCGGACGACTACTCCCGGGGGCGTCCGAACCTCATGCTGTATTATCCGAGTGTGTGGAGGTGTTTCACCTTGAGGAGGTGGCAGAGGTCGGTCATCAGCCGGGACATGAACAGAGTGCCTTGGTTCGTCAGGATCTCTGAAGGTATCCCGACCCTGCTGAATAAGTGGAACATCTCCATGGTGATCGCCTTATTCGTGGCCTTTCGGAGCGGGAGGGATATGCTTGTGTCCCCGGGCACTTCGGTAGGGGCCCTACCAGGTCCAGGCCAATGCAAGAGAAGGGTACCTCTATGATGGGGGAGGGGAATAAAGTGGCTGGGGGGAGGTCGGGGGGGAGATGTCCTCTGGCAGGTCGGACAGCCTTGACAGAACCGTTTTACCTTGGCTTCCAGTCCTAGCCAGTGGAACCTGTCCAGTATTCGCTGTGCCGTGTTGACTCCGAAGTGACCGGCCATCGTGTGTACGTGAGCGAGCTCCAGGATAACCCCTGTCTTCCCCTTGGGTACTACCAGTAATGTCTTCTCCTCCCCCTGCCTTAGGGTGACAGAGTACAGCAGACCGTTTTTCACTATGAAGTGAGGAAGAGGCAAAGGGGCCGGATGTCAGATCTCATTGTCCACAACCTGTACATGCTAAAAGAAAAACTTATCAATACAATGCTTCGCTTGTCTCTGTGTATAAACAACAATAATGGAGATTAGTAAGACAGTGAGGTCATACATAGTGCGTTCTTTTACAACGTGACGACATCAACTACTTGCCTAGGAAGCATAATATAGCTTTGTAATTGTTTCATTGATCCCTGTGAACTGGAGATCTCTTTGTCTTCTGCAGCAAAACTTTTTTCAAATATGCAAAGATAAAAATCATTACGTTTTAGTTGTTGTATTGTTCAGTTTGATAAATTGATCTTTCCTACTGCTTTGTGCTTAGTGTTTGTATATCTATATGATTATTGAATTTGTGTTTTCAGTTATAGTTCACAGAAGAAAAACCTTTCTGAGGCTGAAGTTTTCCTCCAGTGGTGATGTTGCTGCTGAGAGCGACAAAATCCTCCAACAGGTGAGAAAAAGAGTCTTAAAATACGAAAGTAAATGTGATGATTTAAGAGGAAAGTGATATATGTGAGTGTTTGATGTGTGTAAATATAAGTGGTGGGCATAGATTATTTTTCATTAATCTAGATTAATCTCACTGTAATCTTGGAATTAATCTTGATTAATCTAGATTAAAATGGCTCATTTGAATTCTCCCAAAGGCATTCAGAATATGTGTGCTTCCCAAATAATGACTAAAAGTAAGTCTTTTGAGGACGGGTTTCTCAAACCAGGTGGCGCATTAGACCAGGGGCTCATCTACTGTTTCCAAAATGCATCACAAACTGCTTGGGAAAGCTGTTCTACTATGATAATTGGTGATGAAAATAAATGATGTTCAATAAGATGTACTTGTGTTTACTTCCGCATTAGCTAAGGGATGCTTTGCGTTTAGGTGGTACTTGAGACTGGAAGAGCTCCTACAATACATTTATAGTCATGGCCAAAAGTTTTGAGAATTACATAAATATTCGATTTCAGAAAGTTTGCTGCTAAACTGCTTTTAGATCTTTGTTTCAGTTGTTTCTGTGATGTACTGAAATATAATTACAAGCACTTCATACGTTTCAAAGGCTTTTATCGACAATTACATGACATTTATGCAAAGAGTCAGTATTTGCAGTGTTGGCCCTTCTTTTTCAGGACCTCTGCAATTCCACTGGGCATGCTCTCAATCAACTTCTGAGCCAAATCCTGACTGATAGCAACCCATTCTTTCATAATAACTTCTTGGAGTTTGTCAGAATTAGTGTGTTTTTGTTTGTCCACCCGCCTCTTGAGGATTGACCACAAGTTCTCAATGGGATTAAAATCTGGGGAGTTTCCAGGCCATGGACCCAAAATTTCAACATTCTGGTCCCCGAGCCACTTAGTTATCACTCTTGCCTTATGGCACGGTGCTCCATCGTGCTGGAAAATGCATTGTTCTTCACCAAACTGTTGTTGGATTGTTGGAAGAAGTTGCTGTTGGAGGGTGTTTTGGTACCATTCTTTATTCATGGCTGTGTTTTTGGGCAGAATTGTGAGTGAGCCCAGTCCCTTGGATGAGAAGCAACCCCACACATGAGTGGTGTTAGGATGCTTTACTGTTGGCATTACACAGGACTGATGGTAGCGCTCACCTTTTCTTCTCCGGACAAGCTTTTTTCCAGATACCCCAAACAATCGGAAAGGGGCTTCATCTGAGAATATGGCTTTGCCCCAGTCCTCAGCAGTCCATTCACTATACTTTCTGCAGAAGATCAATCTGTCCCTGGTGTTTTTTTTGGAGAGAAGTGGCTTCTTTGCTGCCCTTCTTGACACCAGGCCATCTTCCAAAAGTCTTCACCTCACTGTGCGTGCAGATGCGCTCACACCTGCCTGCTGCCATTCCTGAGCAAGCTCTGCACTGGTGGCACTCCGATCCCGCAGCTGAATCCTCTTTAGGAGACGATCCTGGCGCTTGCTGGACTTTCTTGGACGCCCTGAAACCTTCTTTACAAGAATTGAACCTCTTTCCTTGAAGTTCTTGATGAACCTATAAATTGTTGATTTAGGTGCAATCTTAGTAGCCACAATATCCTTGATTGTTAAGCCATTTTTATGCAACGCAATTATGGCTGCACGCGTTTCTTTGCAGGTAACCATGGTTAACAATGGAAGAACAATGATTTCAAGCATCACCCTCCTTTTAACATATCAAGTCTGCCATTCTAGCCCAATCAGCCTGACATAATGATCTCCAGCCTTGTGCTTGTCAACATTCTCACCTGAGTTAACAAGATGATTACTGAAATGATCTCAGCATGTCCTTTAATGACAGCAATGAAATGCAGTGGAAAGGTTTTTTGGGATTAAGTTAATTTTCATGGCAAAGAAGGACTATGCAATTTATCTGATCACTCTTCATAACATTCTGGAGTATATGCAAATTGCTATTATAAAAACTTAAGCAGCAACTTTTCCAATTTCCAATATGTATGTAATTCTCAAAACTTTTGTCCACGACTGTACATTTACATTTACATTTAGCAGACGCTTTTATCCAAAGCGACTTACAAAGAGTTAGGGAGCAATAAGCAATATGTCATACAGGAGCCATAATACATCAGGTGCCAATACAAAGTTACTGGTTTCAACTAAAGCTAGACCACTACCTGTTGAGAGGAAGTTTTTTTTTTTTTTTAAACCAACTGTATGAAAGTGAAAGTGACCTGTTTTTGTCAGATATGGTGACCCATATCCGAAATTTATCTCTGCTTTTAACCCATCCAGAGAGTAGTGAACACACGCACAGCAAGTGGTGAACACACATACACCCAGAGCAGTGGGCAGCTATCGCTGCAGCGCCCGGGGAGCAAGTAGGGGTTAGGTGCCTTGCTCAAGGACACCTCAATCGTTACCCGCTGGACCTGAGGATCGAACCGGTAACCTTCTGGTCACGAGTCCAACCCTCTAACCATTAGGCCACGACTGCCCCAAAGAACTAAAGCTTACAGCACCTGGTATTCCAAGGTGGTCTCCCATCCAAGAACTGACCAGGACCGACCCTGATTGGCTTCCGAGATCAGACGAGAGCGGGCGTGCTCAGGGTGGTGTGGCCGTAAGCCACACTAAATGTATGTAAACCAACTCCGAACAGTAAACAAATTCCACATTGCACAAGGTGCAAACAACCTTAGTCTTGTCGAGGTTTCCATTGGGAAGCTTCTTAAAAATAAATTTTCCCTGAAGCAAACCCGGCGGCTTCATAGCTGCATCCATGTTAGTACGTCACGTTTGATGTGGTCATTTCACTGAAACGTTATGTTGTGTTCAGACCAAACGGCGCGTCAAGCGCGAGTGATTTACATGTTATGTCAATGCAAAGACGCGATAGACCTACTTGCGGCGCGAATCGCGCGAATGAAGCCCTGGTTATGAGATGATGAGGCGGTGAGAATGACGCGAATAACGCGAGTTGAAAAATCTCGTTCTCACCCGCTACAGTGCAATGATTCTAGGTATACATCAGCGCTAAAATATCAAGGTGAAAGTCATCATACCTTGCGTAGTATAGACCCAGCTCCCAACCCAACTTTGAGAATAGATTAACGGCGACATTTTATTTATCGCGCGATAAGAGTCTCATGTTAACGCAGCACGTTAACGCCGATAACTGCCCACCACTACTAAATATATGAGATGAGTGATGATGAGAGAATGAGAAATGACAGTATGTTTCATGTGTGGATTGAAATATTTGATGGATTTTAGCTCCAGTCTGCTCTGGGATTGAACATCTCTGATTTTAAACTGTTCTGGACACAACTACCCAAGAAAGAAGAAGAACCAAGAGCGGACAGAGGCAAGTACACAAACTTTCCAACTCGACTGATCAAAAGATCAAAAGTCTTTCATGTGAAAGTGTTTACAGTAAATCATAGTCAAGTTGTCAAATGAGTGTTTTAGTCGAGGACTTTTTTGTGTAAACACACAGATATCCAGAAGGTTGACAGATGATGTTTAGATGCTGGTGTGTTTATTTCATTCAGATTTCTATTGCATGTGTCACTACAGTTTGAGACTGCAGACATATATTCAGAAGAACAATTTGAGAGTTGAAACCATAGTTAGCTCATGATGCTTTTTGGAAATACACACCTGTTCTTTACTATAAGATGTTATAAAATATATAGTTTATTTCATCTAACTGACTGAATCTTTGTTTTATTCACAGGTTCTTGTGTTAAACATCTTTAACTGGATACACAAACTGAATCTTTAATGCAATGATTCATTTTGTTCAGTGATTTCTATTATTGTTCTTCTCTATTATTGATGGTGTGAATGACGTGGTGTTCACATCACTGCTGAATGTCATCATTTCAATCTCATTATAGTCGGTCTCATTGTATTTGTGTTGTGTAGTTTTGTGTCAAAGCCTGAGATAAAGTGTGTAGAACAACAATAGTGTGTCAATATATTTAGTTCTTTTAATAGCATCACATCTTAAACATGTAAGATCCTTTTAAACTCTGAATAGATTTCTATTTCCCCAGTTTTATTTACACTTGTTTATTTTCTCTAAACTGCTCATATGTGTGCATTGTGTATAAAAGTGACACATCATCAGGTGTTGTGTGTCTTCTGTGGTGAAGTGTGTCAGATGTGTGCTGCACTGCTGCATCTTCAGCTCCTGCTTACAGTCTTCTGAGCTTTTCTTCAACATATTAAAGTCTTGATCAATACGGCTCAGATCAGTCAAGAATTATTCACTTTATATCTTTATGAAACACACGTGTTGTTTGCATTATTGTCTTGCTGTGTGAAGCTCAGTTAATTTTAGGCATTTGATGAAAAGAGCAGCTGTTTCTGTTCATTTCATGTGTTGTCGGCCTGATGTGTAGTTTTTTTCGTGTAATACAAATAAAGCGATATAAGAATAAATCTGACTTGACTATATAATTAGATATAACATATAATTTTGTAGTAAAATGTAAAGTGTTGCACATTTTATTGGTGAAAAATTATGTAAAAAGTGATGTATTTTGTAAAACCAGATTTTATTATCATGGTCTGAACGCACAGTAAGTGTGTCCCATCGGGTTAGAAATACTACATGTTACTTGGGATCTTCACGTCCACTAGAACATTGGGTCAAAAACAGGAAACACGTCATGAAAGTAGTCAAGTGGTCAAGTGTAAAGAACACAAGTGGGGTATTTTGGATGCAGTCTTCGTGATGGTTAAGTGAAGCTTTCTGAACCCCTGAAGCTCTCAATAAAACTGTGTTGAAAAAGGTTCATTACCAGAAGCTTTTCAAATGCACATAAATAGACACATGCACATAAAGACACACATGCTCATAAAGACACACATGCACATAAATAGACACATCCACATAAAGACACACATCCACATAAAGACACACATCCACATAAAGACACACATGCACATAAAGACACACATGCACATAAAGACACACATGCTCATAAAGACACACATGCTCATAAAGACACACATGCTCATAAATAGACACATGCACATAAAGACACACATGCACATAAAGACACACATGCACATAAATAGACACATGCACATAAAGACACACATGCACATAAATAGACACATGCACATAAAGACACACATGCACATAAAGACACACATGCACATAAATAGACACATGCACATAAAGACACACATGCACATAAAGACACACATGCACATAAATAGACACATGCACATAAAGACACACATGCACATAAAGACACACATGCACATAAATAGACACATGCACATAAAGACACACATGCACATAAAGACACACATGCACATAAATAGACACACATGCACATAAAGACACACATGCACATAAAGACACACATGCACATAAAGACACACATGCACATAAAGACACACATGCACATAAATAGACACATCCACATAAAGACACACATGCACATAAAGACACACATGCACATAAATAGACACATGCATGCACATGAAGACACACATGCACATAAAGACACACATGCACTTTCATATGGTTCTAGTAAATCTGTAGCAATATACTTTAACAACCCAAGAGGCCCTGCATCACTCATTTCATTGTTTTCCTGTGTCCCAATACGCATAATATACCATTCTATAATAGTAGGAATAGTTTTACTGTTGGAATAGTAGGTTATTCTGAGAGCAAAACAAAAAAGTCTGCAGACACTGGGACATATGCCGCGTCCCAGTTCGCCTACTTATAATATGCCCTTAAAGTATGTACTGTTTTTGTTATGGAGTATATACATTTTAGTGTGTAACAAAACAACATGCACTCACTGGACATACTAACAGGAAACTGAAGTGACCGTTGTTTTCTATACGACAGTGTGATTGTTAACCGTAACAATCATCAACATACAGCCCTTCTTTATATGTAGTTATTTATTTACTCATTATTTTTGTTTGTAATGTATACTGTATACTTATATGTAGCATTACTAAACTCTGCCCTCTCGTGGTGAGATGTAGGAAATATCCATTGTTTAAGTGTCCATTGACCACCTGCACTTCGAATTTTCACCAGAAACAGTAGATCGACCGGGCAGTGGTGGAGCTTGAGTTTTTCACATGGGGTGTCCTGGGGGGTGGCCAAGGCAACTTCAGGGGGTCCATAGACCATGATAGAAAGTCAGTGTGTGATAGTGTTGCGCGGATGGCGGTTAAATCCGCGGGCGCTGCGGATGATCCGCGGTCGGGTAATAAAAACATACATTCTGATTAATTGCGGCGGGTGCGGGTGGATGATATCATATACAATATTACATTTCTCAAAAAATAAGAATATGTTTTAAATGCATTTTAAAGCAGGCGCTAATTTGCAGTAGTCCCTAATTTAAAAGAAATGCGCGCGTGGTGGCAGTAGAGGACGGTCTATTTCTTAAAGCAGAAATGGAGGCAAAACAGATCCGAGAGAAATTTAAAAAGGGAGAAATAAAAACAAAACAAAAGGTAGAAAAGAAAAGTACCGTGTGGGAGCGTTTTAGCGAAGTGGTTTTAACAAGAATGAATCAAGTGCTGGGTATGTAATATGCAACGACTGCTGTGAGGCACTGTATGTATATGAAAGCCGTAACACTGGTACCTCTTATATGCTACATCATGTGCTATATCGAAAGATTAGATTTAAGTATTTATAGACAAAGACAGTGATTGAAAATTTAGTAAATAAAGTGACGATCGGATCCGGGTCGGGTGCGTATATCTATATCAGAGACAATTATACGGTGGCGGTGGATAGTTTATTTGAAGCAGCGGATGCGGGTGACATTTTAGCTTATCTGCGCATCTCTAGGTGTAACACTAACCTACGGAGCCCGGGAGGGGACATGCGCGTTTCACTTAGTTTTGTCGTGGCCACGAGATAGTAACTCGTGGGAACGTGATAATATGATGAGACCACGACATATTATCTCGAGGGAACGTGATATTATGTTGTCGCCACGACATCAGCTTGTTGAGGTAACGACATCCTTATGTTGTGGTCACGACTTAGTATGTTGAGGGAACGACATCCTTATCTTGTGGCCACGACTTAGTATGTTGAGGGAACGACATCCTTATCTTGTGGCCACGACTTAGTATGTTGAGGGAACGACATCCTTATCTTGTGGCCACGACTTGCACCTGCGCGTCTAAGCAGCTGGAAGTATCAGAAATAGATAGGACTATCATCATATTTATTTTTAATTAAGATATAGCGCTGAACTAATTAAAAACACACACATTCGATTCCTTTTAGTCGTTTTTATTTGTCCCTGTGATAAATTAATTAGTTTAATTGCGATATGGCTGGGCTGTCAGAGGATGTCAGAATATTTACAATATTCCCCTTGATATTGTTATTGTAATTATTATTATTATCGGTCTTAGTTGATCTGCAATTACCAATAAATTTATAAATAAAAAGTATTGTATTTCACATTTAAAAAGCAACAACATATACTACATAATAATAACCCAACAATAAATCGTATTTGGGCCTATATTTGGCAATAAGGAAAGTGGCTATTGAGCCACCTAAACCATCACAAGAGAATTTCATTCACCATGACAGCCCTAACAGTTCATCATAAATAGCACGTAATATAGTACATTACACGTTACGATATTTGTGTGAACGCGCGCACACATTCCAGAAAATCACTGGCAGTCTGAACCAAAATCAAACGAACTTGCAACACATTTGCGTGATACTTTTACACTCCGAGGCAAGTCCTGGGACACATTATGCATGAATTATCCGAGATCTCTGAATGAAATCGGCTCATAACTTGCTTTTCGGACAAGATGAGGACGGAATGCTCCAGAAGCACAGTACTTCTAAAGCAATATGGGCCAGTTTGAATTTAAAGACAGAGAAGACTGGTACGCTGATTGTGGAATTAAATTCTAGTATATAGACAGACTGTCTCACATGTTGATTTCATTTCATTCGCGTCAGTAGGTTTATTTCATTATTTAATCCGAGATGAAAGAAATAGGCCAACACTTGTGACGGAACTTCTCGCATTATTAAGACGATTTAAATCATGCGCAATACCGCGCCGAGATTGGAGCCTTGAAATCATTATAAAATGTAAAAACGAATCATTCTTAATAATTACAATTACAATATCAAGGGGAATAATGTAAAAATATGCTTTTGATATGTTCGTGCAGCCCAGACATATCACAATTAAACCTATTCATGTATCACAGGGAAAAATAAAAACGACTAAGGAATCGAATGTGTGTGTTTTTAATTAGTTCAGCGCTATATCTTAATTAAAAATAAATATGATGATAGTCCTATCTATTTCTGATAGTTCCAGGTGCTTAAACGCGCAGGTGCAAGTCGTGGCCACGAGATAAGGATGTCGTTCCCTCAACATACTAAGTCGTGGCCACAAGATAAGGATGTCGTTCCCTCAACATACTAAGTCGTGGCCACAAGATAAGGATGTCGTTCCCTCAACATACTAAGTCGTGGCCACAAGATAAGGATGTCGTTCCCTCAACATACTAAGTCGTGGCCACAAGATAAGGATGTCGTTCCCTCAACATACTAAGTCGTGGCCACAAGATAAGGATGTCGTTCCCTCAACATACTAAGTCGTGGCCACAACATAAGGATGTCGTTACCTCAACAAGCTGATGTCGTGGGCGACAACATAATATCACGTTCCCTCGAGATAATATGTCGTGGTCTCATCATATTATCACGTTCCCACGAGTTACTATCTCGTGGCCACGACAAAACTAAGTGAAACGCGCATGTCCCCTCCCGGGCTCCGTACTAACCTGCCATCAAAAGAGAAATAATAATAACTGGATGTTTGTAACGTGATTTGGCTTAAAAAAATATACTATGAATTGTCAGAGTCTCTATCTCGTAAAACACAACTAGATTCGTTACATGGCTGGCCGTACTATGGAGTAACTTAGCTGTATTTATCAGCCCTTTATGATATATAAACAGGATATTTGCAATTGATGTAATCTTTTGAGTATCACGACCATATAAATAGCTTAAGAATTTCAAAGTTAGCTTAACATTTAAACACTGGTGGAGGCTGTATCTGACGTTAGCCTACATTAAGTAAACAGGCAAATAGTGTAATGTATCTGTACTGCACTGTTTATGTGTATATAACTAGCTACTAATGTGTATATAACTAGCACAAATGTAACGTTAAACACAATGTTTAGGCTAAATCGGGAACAGATCTCTCTTATCTGATTAACCCGTCTAGCGCCAACATTCATGATTACTCATACAGCGACTTCACTTCAAGATGATTTCCGCTAACAGAATCCCGATGACTAGTGTTAAACTAACCTTATATGAGATATTTCTTTATTCTTCTGTTACTCGCATCACTTTCGTCCGTGACTAAATTAAAGCTGCGCGCGGCACCGGACGCTTTTTCAGAAAGTGGTGAAATGAGACGTCAATCATCATTAAACTGCCCAATAAATGTGAGGTGGCACTCGGGGTGGCCAATCAGATGTCTGAGGGGTCCAGTGCCACCCAGGACACCTCTCTGGCTCCGCCTCTGCAACCGGGTACTTTGAGAATACTCATGTCAGAACACTATGATTTTAGACATAATAATTATATTTGCTAATTCTATTTAGGACGGATAGTATGTGAAAGGACAGAACAATAGTCTACTAGTGTGTGACAGAAGTGACATTTTTTTCCTGTGAGCCTTAACAAACTTAAACATTAAAATCATTTTAACATTTCTTCATGTATTATTTGTCATGTCATGTTAAGTGTCTAATTTAATTGATTCATTCAGTTACGCATCATGTTTTCATTTTTTTCCATGTGTAGTGCAACTAAACTCCGCCCCCTTGTGGTGTGTTGTGGGTAACAGAAGTTTCACTCTATGTTCCATTCTGAAGTGATCATCTCTATACCCTACACTCCTTTCAAAGGGTAAAAGATCTTGATGTGTAAACTCTAGAGGGAAAAACACAACTGAATCTCTTCATCTTTCTGTTCAAAATTCATAAATGTAAACATACGATATTTTATAAATATTTACATTTTTATTTATTGATAAGAATTCAAAACACATTCATATAATTATTATATATGTCGAAAATTAATGTATTAATTAATATTAAACAAAGGATTTAAATAAATTTACCATATTTGTACGAAAACTATTTGTAATATATAAAGCATTTAAAATGAATGAAGTATAAATATTATCTTTTGATCTTATTGTAAATCTATATAAATCATTTAAATTCGGTTGATTCTGTGTTGATAAAGTCAGTAGCTGCCTTCTCAAACTTTCACTGCAGTCGTGTTTATTTCTGACTTCAACTACAGCCGTATAACTTCAGTGTCACTGTCAAGACTGTTGGTGAAAACATCAATACAGTGAGACATACACACAATGAAGAAGAATATTGAAGGATTATTGCAGTGAGTGCGACACCTAAAGCTTTGAGCACCAGAGAGGAAGAGAAATCCTCTGAGAGTGACTCAGAATTGATAGAAGTACATGTTGCTCTTAACAGATCTGTAAAGCATGTGCTCCAGTATAGACGATAAGCTTTTCAGTGTTGACCAGCTGCTCCTCCGTGGAACACACATAGTCGAACCAAAAGAATTACAAAACAGCCCATTAGCTCTAGCACATGAAGGACATTTAGGAATTGTGGACACCAAACAGCAGCTCCGCTCCAGTGTGGTGGTCAGGTATAGATAAAGTCCTGCAAATCATGATAGTATCCAGACCAGATGCACCAGAGGCGTTAACACCAAAACCACTTCCAGATGAACCCTGGATGTGACCATAGACCTGTTGGGACCATTCCTCACTGCTCAATCTGTACTTGTTGTGCTGGACTATAGTTGCTACCGATATGAGAGACTGACGTCAACAACATCAGACAGAATCATAGAAAGCAGCTTCTTGAGGTCTCACCCTGTGATGCTTTTTAAACAATATTAGAGTTCACGTCTATTCTGAGCTCTTATTGTCTGTTCTTTCTTCATTATTCAGTCGTCCGTTTCAAAAACATATATATATAAATATTAATTTTGTCTTGAAAAACATGTATGTTTGTGAAAATCATACTTTTATCTACTAAAAGATACTAAAAGTTTTATTTCATAAAACATGACTCTACTCAGAGTGATAACTTCAGTATTCTCACTGGGTGCAGGCAGCTACGGGTGGTGTAATGACTAAACGCTGACTCACCAACTCTGCTTGACTTGCCTGCACACACCAACATACATCACTCTATTTTTTTAATACTAGTACTAACTTTTATTCTTTAAACTTGTCATTCGGATGTGAAGTGAGATCAGAAACATGACCTCTGACCCAGTAGTCAAAAATGAAAGAGTGACCGGCACGCCCTGCCGGCAACCATACGCCTGTTCATGACCGACGCAGCATTAGTCGCATCTTCAACAGTGGAGAAGCTGACAAATTTAAACCCTCTGCTGCGTCCGTCCTCCATCATCAACTGAACAGAGAGAAGCTCTCATCGAAGTCTTTCACTTTAAATGTTGTTTACTAACCACAACAAAACAATAAGTGTTGTACCTTGACATTGATGGTGATTCAAAAGGGTGAGAACACTCTGTACAGCTACTGCTCACTGAAACTGTTTAGCATAATAGCTTTAATAGCTTTTGCTTTTTATCCAAAGTGACTTCAGGTTGGATTTAAGTTGTAGATTTTATCAGCTGTGTTCCCTGAGAATCAAATTCCTGACCTTTGCACTACTAACAAAACTCAGTTACAGGAACATTTTATGAGCAATATAAAGTCTTCAAGATGGTAAATAAATTCATTAGAAGTGAAGTGATGTGTTCAATGATAAAACACTTTCTGTATCTATATTGTTTACTAAAGCAGCTTTTAAAGCCCAGATCAATAAAAAGTGTAAACTTAGAAACATTCAGACTCAAATTCATTCTTATGCTATTTTTATTTACATTTGTACAATTATTTACAATGAACAGCTTTGACACGTTCATTAAGGCTTCATGTTCTGGTGGAGTGTTCTGCCATAGATCCACTTGTCTGGAAAAACACAAACATGAGCCGTTACACACTGAAACAAGCACAAACTTTATATTTTAACACAACAAATATGTGCACCGAAATAGCATTTTAAATTTAACTAAACTAAATTATTTTTGTTTTTACATTTGACATATTTCTAAGTCTTAATATGCATGAATCAAACATCTTGACTTATACAACCTAGAATGAGCAAGAAGAGACTGATATCAGAATTGGCTTTAGCACAGTTCCTGCTCACTGGTAACATAACACATGTGTCAGGTCAAATGTAGCTTCACAGACCCTAAGCACATGCACCCCTCTTCTAAACAATGGTGATCACAAAACTGAAAAATATGTCGAACTCTTCTAAATATCTGAGAGAAATGAACATTAAACACTAACTAGTCTTAAATTTTACTAAAAACTTATCAAATAATCATTCAATTTTTTATTTACTCTCCCAATGCAGTCTTAAGCAAAGCATGCTGGGAATTGGAAATCCTTTTTGACCAATTGTGTTGAATTAACGTGTTTAAATTAAGTCCATTGGACACAATCAATTTACATAAGTCAAAACTTAAAGATAATCAAAAGTAATTGTTGTACTTTACTCAAAAGTAAAAACATGTATCAGGAACTTAAAATATTTAAGTAATTAGAACTTTTTTGTATAAATTAAGTTTGCATTATTTTGAAAATTTGCGTTAACATTGTGTACATTTCGATAAATGTAACTCAAGCCCTATTTGCACAGAATTGGTATTATTTGGGGACCGGGTTTGATTTACAAATGACCTCCCCACATGTGTATTTTGTGAGCGCAGTCGCACAGGATAAGTGAAGCCTGTGATTTTACTCAAAATTACGGATTTATATTCCGGGAAATGATGACAATGCTTTGAATATAGTTTATGTAAATGTCTTTTTTTTGTATAGTGATATATGACTGTACCTGTCAACATTTGGGACCCGGCAAAACAGCAGTGTTGCCAGGTATGTATATGACCCGCACCCAAAGTAATATAAAAACACTTACACGCAGCCTCACTTTGCCTCATATTTGTTTAGTGTTGTATCATCTGCCATGTTATCTGTTATGTTTATTATGCGCCACTGATGTACAGTGAAGTTTTTCACCGGTGCACTGTCACAGGTCATATGTGATGTACGACTCAACACATCAAACTCATCCGCGCAGTTGAGCAGTGCCGAATCACAGCTCTCGTAAAGAACATACATCAGCACATCAATTTAGCAATTACAAACTGAGATGGTGACAAAGAGGCCATTCTTAAAATTCTCTGTTATAAAGCCAAAATAAATATTTAATTGTTTGTTATATTTCAAAAAAAAAAAATCTTTATTAGCATATTTTAAAAGCAAGGTACAGATATGAGAAATTTATATAAAATAAACAACTATAGATCAAACTATGGGGAAACGAATATCAGTTTTAAAAAGAGAACTTATATGTAGCTATAAAATAAATCGCTATGAAACTAAAAATGATATTGTTGATCCATTGATCCATAACACACTACTGTTTTTCTACACACTTGATTTCAACTACACAACTAACAACACAAATATAGTGATGAGGACAATAATGAGATTCAGTAGTGATGTGAACACCACGTCATTCACACAACATCATTAATGGAGAAGAACAATAATAGAAATCACTGTATAAAATCAATCAGGTTCAGTTTGTGTATCCAGATTAATGATGTTTAACACAAGAACCTGAAATAAAACAAATATCAAGTAAATTAGATATATTATTCTGTATACTTTTTTTTAATTTCACAAAAGTTCACTATTCAGCTGTGCAAAGTTTCATCATCATTTGTGATATATTTATTTCACACCTGAAAGAGGGGTGACACATGTTTTCTGTGCATACGTTTGTTCTATGAATCACACAGAAGCACTAAAAAAGAATTGTAGTGACATGCAATAAAAGTCTGAATGAATTAAATACAAAAGCATCTAAACTTCATCTTTGAACTTTCCGAACATTAGTGTGTTTACATTATAATCGACTAAAACACTCAATTTAACAACTTGAATATGATTTAATGAGGATATTTTGGGTGATCTGATAATTAAAAAAATGTTTGTACTTTCACAAACAAGTTTTTCTCTGTTGATCGAGTTGTAAAGTGTGTGTACTCGCCTCCGTCCTCCTCCTGTTCCTCCTCCTGTTCTTCTTCTTTCTTGGGTAGTTGTGTCCAGAACAGTTTAAAATCAGAGATGTTCAATCCCAGAGCAGACTGGAGCTAAAATCCATCAAATATTTCAATCCACACATGAAACATACTGTCATTTCTCATTCTCTCATCATCACTCATCTCATATATTTACACACATCAAACACTCTCATATATCACTTCTCTATTAAATCATCACATTTACTTTTGTATTTTAAGACTCTTTTTCTCACCTGTTGGAGGATTTTGTCGCTCTCAGCAGCTACATCCCCACTGGAGGAAAACTTCAGCCTCAGAATTTTTTTTTTACTATAAACTGTACACAAGACACAGAAAAGCAAAATTCGACAATCATATAAATATCACCAGAATGTTATATAACTATATTGAGAAGCAATATAAAGCAATCAAAAGTTTCAACCCAGTCTCACACCAAAGTGTGTAAGACACACGCCTGTCCACTAGATGATGCATGTCAGCGTCCCGCTTTATCTCCTCTAGTCGTGAAAATAACACACATGAACGAAGCTTGAGTACCAGCAGGGGGAGAATTTCCATGACAACAACAGTAACGTTAACAACAATATAGATAAAGTATATTGGGGTGTAATGTGATTTGCCTCCATGAGACTGTGTCAGCTGTGATTGTTTATTTATCAGACATTGTATTTGTGTGCGTTTAATATTTTGTATGTACAAAGATGCATTTGAGCAGATAACCCGAACCCTCCCTTAAACTTGACGGTTCGTATATTATGCAATATAAAACACAACACATTACAGGCAGATACTCCTACAGATCGTGGCCTAAGGGGCAGTCGTGGCCTAATGGTTAGAGGGTTGGACTCGTGACCAGAAGGTTGCCGGTTCGATCCTCAGGTCCAGCGGGTAACGATTGAGGTGTCCTTGAGCAAGGCACCTAACCCCTACTTGCTCCCCGGGCGCTGCAGCGATAGCTGCCCACTGCTCTGGGTGTATGTGTGTTCACCACTTGCTGTGCGTGTGTTCACTACTCTCTGGATGGGTTAAAAGCAGAGATAAATTTCGGATATGGGTCACCATATCTGACAAAAACAGGTCACTTTCACTTTCACTTTCAGATGCTAATTATTCCAAGTGCTCCGAGGGTGAAGATCAGACCCAAAAGTGCTCCAGTTCTCCATCCGCCATAAAACTGAAATCCAGCAGCGCATAGTGGAGAACTGGCTCTCCTAGTTGAGTCTGGTTTCCCCCAGTTTTTTTCTCAATTGATTTATGGTAGCAGGGCACCAATCCAGGACCCAGCATTGGCGGCTGACATAAGGGTTTTTTCGGTCAGTGACAGCTGAAAGAGAGAGAGAAAAACAGACAGATAGCACTAAACATCAGCGTTTGTCATTTAAACAAACAGCCTTGTTTCAAATCCACATTAACTCTGGAAGCAGCATTGTATGAAAATGAGATAACATGGTTGTTGTTGGTGGATGGCTCGTCCTCTGTTTGTGAAGCAGACAAGTGATGACTTTAGTGCGCAATTGCTGCAAAAATTATGTGGTTGTGCCAATACAATTTAGTCGACACATGTTTCCACATATAATGTGTATTCTTTGCTCCACCGTTTTAGTGGTTGCCAGTTATATTTTCCACCGAGGACAAGTCATATGTTACCCAATTGCTGTTGAGCATCTTTCTGCAGCTTGGAGAAGTTGCAGCAATAGCAAAGTTTATTGACTCGCTTGGTCGAAAATCTGAATCACTGTCAGAAGCACAATTGTAGAAAACATTCATTGAATTGATTTCTTTTCATGGAGAATCGTTCTATCATCCTCCACGTGTTGGTGTATACGTCACTGTCCCCGCCCCCCGTGTCTCCTCATCAGGCTTTCCCCTCACCGGGTTTCAATCACCTAATCACCCACACTCCTGTAGCTTGTTCCCATTAGTACTTTCCCCTAGTTTCTCATTATTTACTGCCTTATTATTATTTTCCACTTATAGTTCCCCTCTATTTAAATCCCTCTTGTGCCTTTGTCCAACGTCAGACCGTTGCGTGTTATTTGCCAGTTCTGACTGCCTCAGTCTAGCGTGCCTAGCACTGTTAAAGTCTTGTTAATATATCTTAGTTACTCTATAGTCCGCTTCTCGTATTCGTCACAGCTCCAGTGTTTTTGTCTCGTTATTATTTCTACCTATACCTCCTAGTGTTCTCTGGCGCTACGGATCTCCGCTCTTCCCACTTCCAGCACCTCTCCACTAAGGAACGTCAGGCGCGTCTGGATTCATCCGGCGGGTCGAGACTCCTCCCCGCCGAGCATTCGCTCCTGGAGGACTCAAGAGATCCAGTTCGAATTCTTCTCAGATTCTTACCGTGAGTGCCGGTGGGTAGAGGCTTCTCCCCACGCACTCACGAAGAGACACTGTCGTAGATTCTCCTCTGCTTTCTTTGTGGATTGTACCAAATAAACAGATTTCCTGCAATTGAGTCTCCGACCCTCTGTTTTCACTACAAGTCATGACAAAATGTATAGGATAATACAATGTACATCGCTTTGGATAAAAGCGTCTGCCAAATGCTTAAATGCTTAAATGCAAATGTATACAGTTGTTATAAAATTATTCAACACCCACTGAAATTGATCGTTTTGGTTGGTTTGACATTGATTATGATCATTCAGTCATCCTGCTTACAATTAAATCAAAGAGGCACGTGTAGGTCAGTAAATATAACATAACATTTATAATGAAATAACCACCATGTCTTTTCTGAGCTCACATCATTATCAGTTTTATTCAACCCCCAAGTGACATTCAATCTTAGTACTTAGTACAACATCCTTTTACAGTTATAACAGCTTTTAAACGTGAAGCATAGCTTGACACAATCTTCGCCCATTCATCATGGGCAAAAGCCTCCAGTTCAGTCACATTCTTAGGCTTGCGCACTGCAACTGCTTTCTTTAAGTCCCACCAGAGGTTCTCAATTGGATTTAAGTCTGGTGACTGCGATGGCCACTTCAAAATGTTCCAGCCTTTAATCTGCAACCATGCTCTAGTGGACTTGGAGGTATGCTTGGGATCATTGTCCTGTTGAAAGGTCCAACGTCTTCCAAGCCTCAGGTTTGTGACGGACTGCAGCACATTGTCATCCAATATCTCCTGGTACTGAAGAGAATTCATGGTACCTTGCACACGCTGAAGCTTCCCAGTACCTGCAGAAGCAAAACAGACCCAAAGCATGATTGACCCCCCGCCATGCTTCACAGTAGGCAAGGTGTTCTTTTCTTCATAGGCCTTGTTCTTCCTCCTCCAAACATAGCGTTGATCCATGGGCCCAAACAGTTCTAATTTTGTTTCATCAGTCCACAGAACACTATCCCAAAACTTCTGTGGTTTGTCCACATGACTTTTGCCATAATGCAGTCGACTTTTCTTATTCTTTGGGGACAGCAAGGGGTGGCGCCTGGGAGTTCTGGCATGGAGGCCTTCATTACGCAGGGTGCGCCGTATTGTCTGAGCAGAAACTTCAGTACCCACATCTGACAAATCTTTTCTCAGTTCCTCAGCAGTCACACGGGGACTTTTCTCCACTCTACGCTTCAGGAAGCGCACAGCAGTCGAAGTCAGCATCTTCTTTCTGCCATGACCAGGTAGCGTTTCAACAGTGCCCTTTGCCTTGAATTTGCGAATGATGCTTCCTATGGTGTCTCTTGGTATGTTTAACATCTTTGCAATCTTCTTATAGCCATTGCCCTTCCTGTGAAGAGTAATCACCTGTTCTCTTGTCTTCCTGGACCATTCTCTTGACCTCACAATGTTTGTAACCACACCAGTAAAAGTCTAGAAGGAGCTGAGTATCACAGTCATTTTAAAGCTGCCTAATTGGTGCTTATTAGGCTTTATTGCTGCTCCCTGATATCCACAGGTGTTTTCAATACCTGATTGAAAACACTTCATTGAACCTCTGTTCTTCAGAGTGGTAGTCTTTAAGGGGTTGAATAATTATGTCAATGAAGAATTCACAAAAGAAACATTTACTACTGTATTACAAAACTAATTGATCTCATTTTAGTTGCATATGGTTCTTTAAGAAGTCCTTGTAGGATTTCATTCTGAATACAATTACAAATGTACACTAAATTCCCTAAAACCATTTACAGCATTGGGGGTTGAATAATTTTGAACACAACTGTATATATTTTCTTTCATAATACAAGACTAAATAGGTAACTTTTCTTGTTATATGAATGTACTGTAATTTAGGAAGTTTTAAATATTTTTACAAGAAAACAAAAGGGATGAAGTGAAGTTCTGACCATCAATAATACATCAGTGAGATGTCTGGTTGATGTCTTGCACATATTTTATTGTTCACTCTGTACGTCTCCAAGATCTCCTGTCAGATGTCACATAGACATCTAGAAGATGACTGAAAGATGTTATACTGTATGTCAAATATATCAAAACTCTTTAGCATCAAGTTGTAAATCTTTGTGTAGAATTTGCAGAAATGTTTTCTTGTTGTTTCATTACAGAAGCTTCTTGATGTCCCCGTGATGCTTTTTAAACAGTTTTCATGGAGTTCCAATCTGTTCTGACCTCTTACTGACTGGTTTTCAAAAGGTTTTAAAGTTTTTTAAACTGAACTGTTGTCAATGTATTTTAAATGTGAAAGATTCCACACCAGCTCACCTTAAGGGTTAAACATGAGAAGTGTATATACTTCAGGAAACACATCTAAAGCTCTTCTCATGGGCACAGCAAGAAATCCATCCGTGAAAAATAGTAAAACAATTGATCGTATTGTGTATGTTGATGCAAAAAAAATACAAATCAGAAATAGAATAGAGGTCGAATGAAAGTAAGAGAGGGTCCAGTGCTTTGAATCACTCTCATTTAGCTACAACTTCCTGCAAACTCCTCTGACAGAGTGACAATCGAGTGCCTGTCACAGACAAACTGACTGTAGCTGCAAGAAAGAAAGGCAGCTTTTTCTAGCGATCCCCTGCACCAGAATGATGCACACAGGACAATGGAGATCTAAGCAGGTCATTTGCCATTTAGGCACTAAGCAGTCCATGCAGGTGGTGCTACAGCTGAGATGAATGTTTTATAAGCAATATCGCCCCCTGAGGCCTCAGTCACAACCGTGGAGCTTATTTAGTCTACATGCGCTTCATGAAACGAGTTTTTGGAAGGTACAGCAAGGACAGGCCTGGGATCAGTAAATTAAAATCATCCCCATGTTATTTTCTGAGAGGCGCTTGACTGTGCCAAAGCATTCGTTTCCGTAAAGATCTGGCAGGAATTAGATCCAATAGTAGATTTCAATGAAAATACTTTCTGAATAATTCAACGCGGTGCCCTAGATAGAAGTTTCATCTCGGTCCAAGAGGGCTCTGAAAATATTTGAGTAAAATATATGCAAATTTGATGTCCTAATATATTCCTGGGCTAAATACACAGCTGCCATGTACTTAAAGGGTACGAGATTTAGATATCACAATCTAAGACTCAAATATACCGAAAAAATACCTCGGTTAAAATTGTGTTTCGATAAATCTGTTGAAACATTGCAGTTTATGTCAAGTTTATTTTCAGTTTTACTTTTAAAGAACATTATTCATTTATTAAATTATTTATTAAAATATTATGAATAACATCATGATTAAATTTATTAATTATAATATATATTTTATATAATTATATTTACCGTGATGTAAGTATTAAAGAATTCAAATAAAGTGTTGACTAAGACATAAATATAGAATGCAATATAAAACTAAGTATATGTAAGTTAACAAATGAAATATGGAAATAAAATATCAATATCAAAAGTAGAGTTCAGGCAGAAACATGAAAGTAAATAAAGTAAACAGTGTATATGTGCATGGACAGTAACAGATTAAGGGTAGTTTGTATCTGAGGGTGTGCAGCTGATTGATGAATGAAGCAGCAGCTGATGCGAGTCTCTTCTCCCCCAGTAACATCTGCATTTGCTTTGTTTCTAAACACCTATCAAACTCTGACATCTGAGTTGTGACATTTTGTGAAAGTGATTCTCTCTCGCATCTTTATATTAATCACAATGAAGGAGAAAGTGTGTCTCTGTCTCGACCTCACCAGTGTCACAGTGCACGGATTCGTTATTCCATAGGAAGCCATGTTTGTCTGTGTCTGCCTTTCTCTACGGCCTGACACTCTCTCTCTTTACGTTTACGGCCTAGCTTTTCCCATCTATCTGTGCTTCCCTCATCTCTCTCTCTCTCTCTCTCTCTGGTCTTCTAAACCGAGGTACAGTTTTTCACAACAATAAAAAATGAATGAAAAGTGTCGGGGCAGGAGCTGTTGTGGAGTATTGGCACTGGTGTGAAGAAGATTTTCTCAGGCTTAAACTTTGTTTTTTTGTCAAAATTTATGAGGAAATGTAGGATAAGTGTCTCAAGTCACACAAAGCTGAGTCCTTTAGCAAATGGAACACAAAAAAATTGAAAATTAAAATGTGAAATTATGACTTAAGTTACCATTTTTCTACCGCAGTTTATAGTGACCTTGACTGTGAGCTATGGACAGTTTTTGTATGGAAAGTCTTTTTATTATCAATCGATCGCATGAAACAGAGATGTGATCCTAAATGCCCTTTGGTGAAGGGCCATGCTTTATTCATGACACATCACAGCCTTGACCTCTTCATCAAACTATCCTTCATATCACTGATCTGAATTTTGTTGCACAGCAACGTTCTATGACGTTCTGTCATATTATCACAGGTGAAGGTATTGCTTCACATTTATATGGGAAATGTTTTAATGCATTATGCAAAATCAGTAGGATTCAGGTCAATGCAATACAAGTTGTAAGAAAAGTAAGAAAGACATTTTCATGTCACTACCGGCAAGACTGTGTCCCACTCTCCAATAAGATACTTGGTGAGTAGATTGGTCTTATCATTTTGAAGTAAATGTGTTCGAAAGTCTGAAAATCTGTGCTTAACTTTAAGGAACGTCACTCTTTTTGTCTGCAATTTAGCAAACGTTTTTGGGCGTAATTCCATGCAATTTAGTTTTTTATGTGTGTACATCTTTTCAGAATTGTGCTTACTATGTTCACTGGGTTGTTCACATGTATCACTGATTATCATTGTAATGTAGTCCCAAAAAGTAACACTTAATCCTATATTTGTGGACAAAAAACTCTGTACAGTTTTTTACAATCATTAGTATTTCAGTATGTTTTAGTACTGATATAGTATGTGAGCTGTAGATTTTCTATTAGATATTTACTGTCAGATGTGTGTCTTCTACAGTACATACATACAGTATGTGCTGGCTGTGTATGTGCAACATAGTTTGTTATTTATATAAAATAAGTGAGTCTGATTCAGATATGCAAATTAAATATTGTGATCACTACCAAAACATTACCATCGCCACTGAAAATGTGTGTGTCTCGACTGAAACATGGGATGTTTTTACTATATCATTGATACATTTGCTGGACGACTGCATACAAGTATTGTTATACTTTATATTACTAATCAGACACTGTAGAATGGGATGTTTTGTAAAAAATAAGGTATATTAAATTATCAACTAAGATGTTATGATAGTGTTTGGTTCCATGTATATATAAACTATTAAATCCTTAACTTTGAAATCAGTATGATCTATTTTATGCCTTTTACAAAGAAAGGTTGGATTCAAAATACAACAAATCTCATACATCGCACTTGAGATATTGTTAAAATAAATAAATAAAAAATTTGCTTTAAACAAAATCTATATATGTAAATATAATCCTTCTTATTATTCCAAACTTTCTAAAAACTTTTACTCGGCAAGAAAGTTAACTGATAAAAACTTGATTTGACCACTGCACTAATTTCCTTATTGAACTTCAAGTAAAAGTCAAGTATAATGTTTTTATTGAGGTTTGTACTTTTTCTGGAATTTGTGATGCATGAATCGCCAGGAGATTATAACACAATTGCTTTGTATTGGTAGTTTTGTTCCCATTTTAGTGTAATTTTTTTATGTCCAACAAATAAGTAGACAGACACTGTACTGTTTATTTATCATTACTATTTTTTGGTAAGTAAATTTATCATCAGCATGACACTGACACTCCATGCTTTTTAAAACTTGTCTGAAGACACACAATTTGTCAAATAAAAAAAGTGCACTGTGTAATTTCTGTTTCTGGTTGTTTTACAGTGATGTGCAGTGATCAGCATCAGTTAAAGTGTGCGGTAAAATACAACTTTGGAATAGTCATTTAGGTTATAGTCACCGATCACATTGTGACTGTGTTATTTCCCTTGTTTGCATAGGAATGATTGTAAAAGGTGTTTTGGAAATACATTATGTGCGACCGTGCGAGAGTCAACT
The DNA here is from genome assembly GCA_029783895.1 of Triplophysa bombifrons. Lineage (NCBI taxonomy): Eukaryota > Metazoa > Chordata > Actinopteri > Cypriniformes > Nemacheilidae > Triplophysa > Triplophysa bombifrons. Next base: position 3,934,095 of record CM056448.1, read on the forward strand.
CAAGAAATAAAGACACCTTAAACCTGATGGCTTTCATTGTCATTATTGTAGCCTACATTTATTTCATATAAGGTATAGTTCATACTTTTTATTTCAACAAGGTAAATATGTAGGTTTTTCAATTACATTTTAGTATGTTTATTTTCCTATAATCTCTACATACTGTTAATTTATAAATTATTGAACGTTATTTCTAAACGCAGGATAATATTTTTTGTTGTCAGAGAGTGAATTTAAATGAATGGAGACACAACAGTCTGAACAGAATAAGAAAGTGCTTAGTTGAAGAGAAGCACTAGACAATGTGCAGGATTTTCTTGTTTTATTGAAAACTTGATTGATGTTCATGTGCGATTGCAAGGAACACAAAAAAAAACACATTGATGTTTGCATGCACAACGTAACATAACTATATAAACACCACTGGATGAGGATTCGTTACATCGCCACCAGATGGCGCCAGTAAGACGTGAATGTGCTTCACTACACTTAACACTATTAAACACGTGATACACAGCTAGGCCCTGTTTCAAGAAGTTATATGATAGATCTATCTATATGGTATCTATAAGTTTATAAAAGATCTAAAAGTAAAAAACTGAACGAATAATGTACATGTATTGGGCTATTATTGTATAAATATAGGTCCATAAAACCTAGAGGGACATAAAGCCTGTTCTGGAATTCTTGCTTCACAGAAAACCGCTGGTTGCTTTCTCTTCTATTTTGTTTATCCAACAAACAGACTCGAAAATTCTTCCTCACATTTATGTCAGGAAATAAATTCTTTCAAACCGTTTGGATAGCCTTATTGATGGAAAATGCTCATTTTGTTTAGATCAGCCGGAAAAACCGAAACATCTTTTTTATGAATGTTACCATTCAAAGAATTTTGTGGGAAATACATCCAAGAGGAAACGAGTATAAGATGTAATTTGACTGCACCAGTTAATTTAAATATGGCCTCTCTGGAATATTATCATGAAGTTGTTATTTCAGCAAATGTTTTTTTTTGTTTTGTATGTCTTGTTATAAGTGTTAATGTTCTGTTTGTTGTAGAATAAAAATAAAACTGAATTCGTGAATCTGTACATGTACAATTTGACATGTATAATATAAGTTTTTTCTGCTACAGACGGTTATTTCCGATGTAATTCCATGGCCATATGTAATGGACACATCACGCGCATGTCTTCACCTGCCGTATAGGCTACATGATGTCCGAGACCGATTGAAGTGATTCAATAAAGTTTTAAACAGGGAAATATCCAAATGATTCCTGTAAAGTTAAATCCGCAAGTTATAAAAATAGCGTCTTGTAACATTGTAGTGTTTTTGATTGGGTAGGCAGGGGCGCCCCCTGGTGGTGCAGAAGCCGTAACTAACCAACCTGCGCATAAGAGGGATCGGCTCTGTATAGACCAAAGTAGTTATTCATGCAAGTTTATGCCATGCACTTGCAAAGACACATTTTATTATTATTATTCTCTGGTTTTATTTATATAGCTGCGCTGAAATGTCTTAGTGGACCCACAGCCTTGGCTACATCTGAATTTGTTTTATACAACTACTGGATATGTTTGTTGTTTGATAAAACATGATTACTTTACAAGGCAAGTTTATGCACACCATAAACTTGTGAATAAATGGTAATGATTTTTGGTTAAATTTCTCTTTAATGTCTTTGAATGCAAGCTTAATATTTAAGAGTCGTCTGCTGATTCCGAGTCTTCAGAATGAAACAGAGATTCAGTAAAATTACAAAAAAACACACCTTAAAACTGCTTGATTGCAACACATGAATGAATATGGACAAACCCAATCAAATGGTTTAAATAAAGTCAGTATCACAAAGCAGAGAGTTACAGTTCCCTTAGCTGTTATAAATTGTATTGTTAGCATGGCCATGCAAGTAACACAGAATGTCAGATCTCATCCCACATTTACTGCCATAGGGAAAATTAATACTACGGCAGTAAATGAAGATGAGATCGGTTTTGCTGCTGATATTGTTCTGCTCAACACAAGGGAAGATATTGGGAACGAAGACATTTACACCGGTTTGGAACAACCTGAGGGCGAGTAAATGACTGAATTTTTGGGTGAACTGTCGCTTTAAAGTGTGTACTTGCCTCTGTCCTCCTCATGTTTACTCACATCGAACACTCTCATATATCACTTTTGTCTTAAATCACCACATTTAGTTTTGTATTTATGTCTTTCTAATCTAAAATATCATTTAGTATTGGACTCCTATTGCAATCAAGCCATCCATTCACAAAGTTGAGGGAAATAACCAGTGACCACACATGGTTACACAAAACTACAACATAGACAATGATTCTGGATCAGGACACAGAGTGAGGCTTTGCTTTTCCTCCACTAACATACTTTCACAGCTCACACACTGCAGATCTACAATGATGAAATAATTTACACCCTAAAACCATATCCAAGCATAAACACACATCAAATGTCTAAAATCAGACACCTATAGAATTTAAGCCAAATTAATTTTATTCTGGCATTTACTTTACCCAAGATTCCCATGCTATGTTTACCCAACATAAAATGCCCAAAACACCACCCAGACTATTAACGATGATTTTTTAGCTAATACAATGTTAGCTACCACAATGATAATTTTTATTAACCAACTGTTCCGTTCCCTTTCTTGAAGTCATGTAGTTCTTCTCTTCTTGAAGCTTGGCCTTGGATTTTTGCTCTATACCTGCCCTCCGGTCCTGCTCTCTCTCTCTCCGCACTTCCAAGCGCGTTTGTTTCATGTCCCATGTGTTTGTTTGTGTTAACACGATCGTCATTATGTTTACCATGTAGAGTAGTGTTTAATAAACAACCATATATTCATTTGTGTTAAGGGGTTTCTGTGCTCACACTCACAAACTTCGTCCATTTAACTATGTTTGGTGTATGCTACCTTTGCTCTAAATCCTGTTTGCTAAAGTAACATTACTTATGGCCATGAGAGAACGTAAAGTTTATAATAACATTGATACATTTGCTGGACGACTGCATACAAGTATTGTTATACTTTATATTACTAATCAGAAACTGTAGAATTTCATTCAAACTTTCATGAAATCACACAGCCAGAGTTAAGGAAGACTGTGTGCTTGTTAACTTCTGATCTGCTGCTATTTAATTTAAAACCGTTTTGAAAATGAATGATGTTTTTAGTGTAGTAACTTGAAATATTCCTGCTGTAATAATAACAATAGATACCTGCCCAAAATATAACATAAAATTTAATGGATTAAAGGTTATAATGGGAACTGTATTGCTGTCTACTTGTCTGTGAAAGATGTTATTGGTGTTATGGTATATCCTATTGGAATAAAAGCCAAAACTACACTAAAAAGAAGAATTTAATAGAATAATCTCATTCTAATTATCAAATTCATTGTTTTTCCCCCCAGCAGGGATGATATTTGCAGTAAAACCACAGTAGTCACAAATTTACCATTTTCTCTTTTATTGTAACCTTACTCCAATTAAGTTTTTTTCATTATAGTAGATATAGTTTAGTTTATGTTTGTAGTTAAACTATAGTAATTCAAATGGTAACAGTCAAAACCAAACATGTGTGTAAATTGCCATTTTTATCTTTCCTTTTCCCACCGCTAGAAGGTGCAGTTCAACTGTTTAGATGAATGGGGGAATCAGTGTTCTGAATATTCGTCTGTTAAATGGAAAAGGTTTATTTCTTGAAGTGATTGTAGAGAAGCAGAGAAGAAAGAGAGCAGAGCTGGTGAGTAGAGAAGAAAGAGAGTAGAGCTGGTGAGTAGAGAAGAAAGAGAGTAGAGCTGGTGAGTAGAGAAGAAAGAGAGTAGAGCTGGTGAGAAGAGAAGAAAGAGAGTAGAGCTGGTGAGAAGAGAAGAAAGAGAGTAGAGCTGGTGAGTAGAGAAGAAAGAGAGTAAAGCTGGTGAGTAGAGAAGAAAGAGAGTAGAGCTGGTGAGAAGAGAAGAAAGAGAGTAGAGCTGGTGAGTAGAGAAGAAAGAGAGTAGAGCTGGTGAGGAGAGAAGAAAGAGAGTAGAGCTGGTGAGTAGAGAAGAAAGAGAGTAGAGCTGGTGAGTAGAGAAGAAAGAGAGTAGAGCTGGTAAGGAGAGAAGAAAGAGAGTAGAGATGGTGAGTAGAGAAGAAAGAGAGTAGAGCTGGTGAGTAGAGAAGAAAGAGAGTAGAGCTGGTGAGGAGAGAAGAAAGAGAGTAGAGCTGGTGAGTAGAGAAGAAAGAGAGTAGAGCTGGTGAGTAGAGAAGAATGAGAGGAGAGCTGGTGAGTAGTGAAGAAAGAGAGTAGAGCTGGTGAGAAGAGAAGAAAGAGAGTAGAGCTGGTGAGTAGAGAAGAAAGAGATTAGAGCTGGTGAGTAGAGAAGAAAGAGAGTAGAGCTGGTGAGTAGAGAAGAAAGAGAGTAAAGCTGGTGAGTAGAGAAGAAAGAGAGTAGAGCTGGTGAGAAGAGAAGAAAGAGAGTAGAGCTGGTGAGTAGAGAAGAAAGAGAGTAAAGCTGGTGAGTAGAGAAGAAAGAGAGAAGAGCTGGTGAGTAGAGAAGAAAGAGATTAGAGCTGGTGAGTAGAGAAGAAAGAGAGTAGAGATGGTGAGGAGAGAAGAAAGAGAGTAGAGCTGGTGAGAAGAGAAGAAAGAGAGTAGAGCTGGTGAGTAGAGAAGAAAGAGAGTAGAGCTGGTGAGAAGAGAAGAAAGAGAGTAGAGCTGGTGAGAAGAGAAGAAAGAGAGTAGAGCTGGTGAGTAGAGAAGAAAGAGAGTAAAGCTGGTGAGTAGAGAAGAAAGAGAGTAGAGCTGGTGAGAAGAGAAGAAAGAGAGTAGAGCTGGTGAGTAGAGAAGAAAGAGAGTAGAGCTGGTGAGTAGAGAAGAAAGAGAGTAGAGCTGGTGAGGAGAGAAGAAAGAGAGTAGAGCTGGTGAGTAGAGAAGAAAGAGAGTAGAGCTGGTGAGAAGAGAAGAAAGAGAGTAGAGCTGGTGAGAAGAGAAGAAAGAGAGTAGAGCTGGTGAGTAGAGAAGAAAGAGAGTAAAGCTGGTGAGTAGAGAAGAAAGAGAGTAGAGCTGGTGAGAAGAGAAGAAAGAGAGTAGAGCTGGTGAGTAGAGAAGAAAGAGAGTAGAGCTGGTGAGGAGAGAAGAAAGAGAGTAGAGCTGGTGAGTAGAGAAGAAAGAGAGTAGAGCTGGTGAGTAGAGAAGAAAGAGAGTAGAGCTGGTGAGTAGAGAAGAAAGAGAGTAGAGCTGGTAAGGAGAGAAGAAAGAGAGTAGAGATGGTGAGTAGAGAAGAAAGAGAGTAGAGCTGGTGAGTAGAGAAGAAAGAGAGTAGAGCTGGTGAGGAGAGAAGAAAGAGAGTAGAGCTGGTGAGTAGAGAAGAAAGAGAGTAGAGCTGGTGAGTAGAGAAGAATGAGAGGAGAGCTGGTGAGTAGTGAAGAAAGAGAGTAGAGCTGGTGAGAAGAGAAGAAAGAGAGTAGAGCTGGTGAGTAGAGAAGAAAGAGATTAGAGCTGGTGAGGAGAGAAGAAAGAGAGTAGAGCTGGTGAGTAGAGAAGAAAGAGAGTAGAGCTGGTGAGAAGAGAAGAAAGAGAGGAGAGCTGGTGAGTAGTGAAGAAAGAGAGTAGAGCTGGTGAGAAGAGAAGAAAGAGAGTAGAGCTGGTGAGTAGAGAAGAAAGAGATTAGAGCTGGTGAGTAGAGAAGAAAGAGAGTAGAGCTGGTGAGTAGAGAAGAAAGAGAGTAAAGCTGGTGAGTAGAGAAGAAAGAGAGCAGAGCTGGTGAGGAGAGAAGAAAGAGAGTAGAGCTGGTGAGAAGAGAAGAAAGAGAGTAGAGCTGGTGAGGAGGGAAGAAAGAGAGTCGAGCTGGTGAGTAGAGAAGAAAGAGATTAGAGCTGGTGAGAAGAGAAGAAAGAGAGTAGAGCTGGTGAGAAGAGAAGAAAGAGAGTCGAGCTGGTGAGTAGAGAAGAAAGAGATTAGAGCTGGTGAGAAGAGAAGAAAGAGAGTAGAGCTGGTGAGGAGAGAAGAAAGAGAGTAGAGCTGGTGAGTAGAGAAGAAAGAGAGTAGAGCTGGTGAGGAGGGAAGAAAGAGAGTCGAGCTGGTGAGTAGAGAAGAAAGAGATTAGAGCTGGTGAGAAGAGAAGAAAGAGAGCAGAGCTGGTGAGTAGAGAAGAAAGAGAGTAGAGCTGGTGAGGAGAGAAGAAAGAGAGTAGAGCTGGTGAGGAGAGAAGAAAGAGAGTAGAGCTGGTGAGGAGAGAAGAAAGAGAGTAGAGCTGGTGAGTAGAGAAGAAAGAGAGTAGAGCTGGTGAGGAGAGAAGAAAGAGAGTAGAGCTGGTGAGGAGAGAAGAAAGAGAGTAGAGCTGGTGAGTAGAGAAGAATGAGAGGAGAGCTGGTGAGTAGAGAAGAAAGAGAGTAGAGCTGGTGAGAAGAGAAGAAAGAGAGAAGAGCTGGTGAGTAGAGAAGAAAGAGAGTAGAGCTGGTGAGGAGAGAAGAAAGAGAGAAGAGCTGGTGAGTAGAGAAGAAAGAGAGTAGAGCTGGTGAGGAGGGAAGAAAGAGAGTCGAGCTGGTGAGAAGAGAAGAAAGAGAGTAGAGCTGGTGAGGAGAGAAGAAAGAGAGTAGAGCTGGTGAGTAGAGAAGAAAGAGAGTAGAGCTGGTGAGTAGAGAAGAAAGAGAGTAGAGCTGGTGAGGAGCGAAGAAAGAGAGTCGAGCTGGTGAGAAGAGAAGAAAGAGAGTAGAGCTGGTGAGGAGAGAAGAAAGAGAGTAGAGCTGGTGAGTAGAGAAGAATGAGAGGAGAGCTGGTGAGTAGAGAAGAAAGAGAGTAGAGCTGGTGAGTAGAGAAGAAAGAGAGTAGAGCTGGTGAGGAGGGAAGAAAGAGAGTCGAGCTGGTGAGAAGAGAAGAAAGAGAGTAGAGCTGGTGAGTAGAGAAGAAAGAGAGTAGAGCTGGTGAGTAGAGAAGAAAGAGAGTAGAGTTGGTGAAGAGAGAAGAAAGAGAGTAGAGCTGGTGAGGAGAGAAGAAAGAGAGTAGAGCTGGTGAGTAGAGAAGAAAGAGAGTAGAGCTGGTGAGTAGAGAAGAATGAGAGGAGAGCTGGTGAGTAGAGAAGAAAGAGAGTAGAGCTGGTGAGTAGAGAAGAAAGAGAGTAGAGCTGGTGAGGAGGGAAGAAAGAGAGTCGAGCTGGTGAGAAGAGAAGAAAGAGAGTAGAGCTGGTGAGGAGAGAAGAAAGAGAGTAGAGCTGGTGAGTAGAGAAGAAAGAGAGTAGAGCTGGTGAGTAGAGAAGAAAGAGAGTAGAGCTGGTGAGGAGGGAAGAAAGAGAGTCGAGCTGGTGAGGAGAGAAGAAAGAGAGTAGAGCTGGTGAGTAGAGAAGAAAGAGAGTAGAGCTGGTGAGTAGAGAAGAAAGAGAGTAGAGCGGGTGAGTAGAGAAGAAAGAGAGTAGAGCTGGTGAGGAGGGAAGAAAGAGAGTCGAGCTGGTGAGAAGAGAAGAAAGAGAGTAGAGCTGGTGAGGAGAGAAGAAAGAGAGTAGAGCTGGTGAGTAGAGAAGAAAGAGAGTAGAGCTGGTGAGTAGAGAAGAAAGAGAGTAGAGCTGGTGAGGAGAGAAGAAAGAGAGTAGAGCTGGTGAGTAGAGAAGAAAGAGAGTAGAGCTGGTGAGTAGAGAAGAATGAGAGGAGAGCTGGTGAGTAGTGAAGAAAGAGAGTAGAGATGGTGTGTAGAGAAGAAAGAGAGTAAGCTGGTGAGTAGAGAAGAAAGAGAGTAGAGCTGGTGAGTAGTGAAGAAAGAGAGTAGAGCTGGTGAGAAGAGAAGAAAGAGAGTAGAGCTGGTGAGTAGAGAAGAAAGAGATTAGAGCTGGTGAGTAGAGAAGAAAGAGAGTAGAGCTGGTGAGAAGAGAAGAAAGAGAGTAGAGCTGGTGAGTAGAGAAGAAAGAGATTAGAGCTGGTGAGTAGAGAAGAAAGAGAGTAGAGCTGGTGAGAAGAGAAGAAAGAGAGTAGAGCTGGTGAGTAGAGAAGAAAGAGAGTAAAGCTGGTGAGTAGAGAAGAAAGAGAGTAGAGCTGGTGAGAAGAGAAGAAAGAGAGTAGAGCTGGTGAGTAGAGAAGAAAGAGAGTAAAGCTGGTGAGTAGAGAAGAAAGAGAGTAGAGCTGGTGAGGAGGGAAGAAAGAGAGTCGAGCTGGTGAGAAGAGAAGAAAGAGAGTAGAGCTGGTGAGTAGAGAAGAAAGAGAGTAGAGCTGGTGAGTAGAGAAGAAAGAGAGTAGAGCTGGTGAGTAGAGAAGAAAGAGAGTAGAGCTGGTGAGGAGGGAAGAAAGAGAGTCGAGCTGGTGAGAAGAGAAGAAAGAGAGTAGAGCTGGTGAGGAGAGAAGAAAGAGAGTAGAGCTGGTGAGTAGAGAAGAAAGAGAGTAGAGCTGGTGAGTAGAGAAGAAAGAGAGTAGAGCTGGTGAGGAGAGAAGAAAGAGAGTAGAGCTGGTGAGTAGAGAAGAAAGAGAGTAGAGCTGGTGAGTAGAGAAGAATGAGAGGAGAGCTGGTGAGTAGTGAAGAAAGAGAGTAGAGCTGGTGAGTAGAGAAGAAAGAGAGTAGAGATGGTGAGGAGAGAAGAAAGAGAGTAGAGCTGGTGAGTAGAGAAGAATGAGAGGAGAGCTGGTGAGGAGAGAAGAAAGAGAGTAGAGCTGGTGAGTAGAGAAGAAAGAGAGTAGAGATGGTGAGGAGAGAAGAAAGAGAGTAGAGCTGGTGAGTAGAGAAGAAAGAGAGTAGAGCTGGTGAGGAGAGAAGAAAGAGAGTAGAGCTGGTAAGGAGAGAAGAAAGAGAGTAGAGATGGTGAGTAGAGAAGAAAGAGAGTAGAGCTGGTGAGTAGAGAAGAAAGAGAGTAGAGCTGGTGAGGAGAGAAGAAAGAGAGTAGAGCTGGTGAGAAGAGAAGAAAGAGAGTAGAGCTGGTGAGTAGAGAAGAAAGAGATTAGAGCTGGTGAGTAGAGAAGAAAGAGAGTAGAGCTGGTGAGTAGAGAAGAAAGAGAGTAAAGCTGGTGAGTAGAGAAGAAAGAGAGTAGAGCTGGTGAGAAGAGAAGAAAGAGAGTAGAGCTGGTGAGTAGAGAAGAAAGAGATTAGAGCTGGTGAGTAGAGAAGAAAGAGAGTAGAGCTGGTGAGAAGAGAAGAAAGAGAGTAGAGCTGGTGAGAAGAGAAGAAAGAGAGTAGAGCTGGTGAGTAGAGAAGAAAGAGATTAGAGCTGGTGAGTAGAGAAGAAAGAGAGTAAAGCTGGTGAGTAGAGAAGAAAGAGAGTAGAGCTGGTGAGAAGAGAAGAAAGAGAGTAGAGCTGGTGAGTAGAGAAGAAAGAGATTAGAGCTGGTGAGTAGTGAAGAAAGAGAGTAGAGTTGGTGAAGAGAGAAGAAAGAGAGCAGAGCTGGTGAGGAGAGAAGAAAGAGAGTAGAGTTGGTGAAGAGAGAAGAAAGAGAGCAGAGCTGGTGAGGAGAGAAGAAAGAGAGTAGAGTTGGTGAAGAGAGAAGAAAGAGAGCAGAGCTGGTGAGGAGAGAAGAAAGAGAGTAGAGTTGGTGAAGAGAGAAGAAAGAGAGCAGAGCTGGTGAGTAGAGAAGAAAGAGAGTAGAGATGGTGAGGAGAGAAGAAAGAGAGTAGAGCTGGTGAGTAGAGAAGAAAGAGAGTAGAGCTGGTGAGTAGAGAAGAAAGAGAGTAGAGCTGGTGAGTAGAGAAGAAAGAGATTAGAGCTGGTGAGTAGTGAAGAAAGAGAGTAGAGTTGGTGAAGAGAGAAGAAAGAGAGTAGAGCTGGTGAGTAGAGAAGAAATAGAGCAGAGCTGGTGAGGAGAGAAGAAAGAGAGTAGAGCTGGTGAGTGAGGTGAGGTAGAACCTGACCGTGTGGATATTGTGCTCTGTCGAGTGAAAATTAGCGTACTGGACACAACACGGATGGGGTTGGGTCTTCCTCCCCGATGGGGAGTGCCTGCAAGCTCACCACTTAGTCCCGGAAGGGAGTCGTGGGAACTTTGGGCACATATCCGGGCCTGGGTCTCAAGATAACGTGAGAGTTTTGGAGAAGAGGCAGTGGCGTACACTGCAACTCAATACTCGTGGCTGCCCGGGTTAGCATGGCCGACATCTCTACCTCTGCTTCCTCCTGAGCTCGACCCCCCTGGGGGGGAGCTCGGAGTCGTCAGGGTCGGATGCCAGCAAGTCTCCCTCCGATGCTGCGAGCGTTATCTCATCTGCGTCACTTATCGTTTCCGAGTGCGTGCCTGAGGATCCGGACGGTGTGCCCCCGCCAGCTGGGGAACGGTCAGAAGAGCGAATCGGGGTGCGATCGGCCCGTGAGCACTTGGCTGGCGGGTTTACGTTCGCAGAGCTGCGTCGAGAGACCGACAGAAAGGGAAGTAAGAATTTCTTAGATTTTTGGGATAAACTGGAAACTTTAAATAGGAGGTTCTAATATGTTTAAGGATTTGTTTGTCAAAGAAGTTATCTAAATTCTTTCTTGCAGACTTGACATGGTTGAGAGTTTGTCTAATGTAAGTTTTAGAACATTTCTCACTTTACAGTACTCTCACAATACTGAGGTGCAAATAGAAATGTTATCTGCAACTATTTATATGTAAATAGCATCTAAATACTATTATTACTTAATACAAAGAAAATACAGCTATTTTCGGTTAGTGTATATAGCTGCTGCCTTTTTTTAAACAGGTAATATATACAGATCTGCTCAAATTTGTTGGTACCTCTACACAAAAAAACTAAGAATGCAGAATTTTCTCTGAAATAACTCGAAACTGACAAAGGAATTGGCATCCACCATTGTTTATTCCATATTTAATAGAAATCAGAGTTTGCTTTTGTGTACGAACTCCATTGTTCGATATTTTCATCATATGGTCCAATTTGTCTGACTAACCCAGCCATCTCTCTCAATGCAACGTTACTTTCCTACTCACTTTTTGTAGATTACTCTTCCGTCACGTTTTGGGTTGACTTCGGGGTATGCACTTGACCCTTATCCTTTACTTTTATTCCATTAGCGAATTATCTTTCCGCCTTTCCGGGATCGCTAGCTGAGACGTCAAACTCGAGTGTTTCATCTCGGGATTGCTCCAAGGGAAAGCCATCGGGATCCGAGAGGATTAGCCTCCCGATGGCGCATGTTTCCCCTGACGCAGTCACCTGGGGTTCAGGTTCAGCCTCACCCACTCGCAAGAGCACTCCGTCTCCCCGCTTCTTCATCTCCCAAGCGACACCCGAACATAAATACCCCAATAATTTGGTAAAAGCAGCCCAATCAGTCCCCAGGATCAGCGGGTGTCGGAGGTTAGGATTAACTGCCACCTCTACACTATGCTTTTGTCCCCTGAATTGGATAACAGCAGTCATCAAAGGATATTTTTCCACGTCCCCATGCACACACGCCACCCGAACCTTGCGGCTTTTATCCAATGCCTCCGACCGAACCAGGCTTTGGTGGATGGAGGTTTGGTTACAATCTGAATCCATTAAAGCCAGGTAACTCACAGTTATTTGGTACGCGCTGACTTGACCGGGGGCAGTCTACGGGGCGTCAGGGTCTCGGATCATTGCGCCTATCTCCATAACCGGACAACGATCTGACGATTTGACTACTTCACCTGATGAAAGTTCGGGTCCTGATGCTGCGATACCATTTGCCTGATGGTAACAGCGAGAAGAGTTCATGGCTCGGTTGGAAGGAGTCTCCGATGATCTTCCATGCTTTCTTCACACATCGCTGGGTGTAGATGTCCTGGAAGGAGGGAAGCTCACCTCCAACGATGTACTGGGCTGTCCGAACTATTCTCTGCAGGGCTTTATGGTTGAGAGCAGCTGTAGAACTATCTGAGGATTTTTAAGCTCTGAACGAATTTCTTCAGTCACCTGAGGAAGATGAGACGCTGCTGGGCATTCCTCACTACTGACTGTGTGTGGGTAGTCCAGGTGAGGTCTTCTGTGATGTTTACGCAGAGGAACTTGACGCTGCTGACCCGCTTAACTGGACTTCCGTTGATGGTTATGGGGAGTGCTCAATGGTCTGCCTCCTGAAATCCACCACCAGCTCCTTGGTATTACTGGTGTTCAGAGAGAGGTTGTTGTTGTGACACCAATTAGTCAGGATGTGCACATCCTCTCTGTAGACTGATTCATCGTCGTTGGTGATCAGACCTACCACCGTTGTGTCATCCACAAATTTGATAATGACAATGGAGGTGTATGTGGCTACACAGGGAAAGGGAGATGTTAAACATGTCTGTGAAGACTCCAGCTAGTTGGTGAACGCCTGTTTTAAGGACAAGGCCAGGATTGCCGTCTGGTCCTGCATCTTCGCAGATATTCACGATCATTTAACATCCACTTCAGACACGGAGAGTGGACGAGCCTCACCATTCTCGGCCGCAGGAGCGCACTGTGTGTGGGAGGAGCTGCTGACTTTGAAGCGAGCGTAGAAGGCGTTGAGGTCAACAGTCAGAGAGGTGGAGGTGCTCGTAGCAGGGTGTTTGCGATCCTTGTAGTCCGTGATTTTGTGGAGTCCTTGCCATGTTTCTCTGTAATTGAAAGTGGTGAACTGTGCTTCAATCTTTCCTTTGTATTGGCGTTTAGCAGATTTTATGGTTTTGTGGAGGGCAGAGCTGGCTTGCTTGTAATCATCTGCATTACCGGGATTATAGGCGGAGAGCCGCACGAACATCAGCGTTAATCCACAGTTTATGATTTGGCTAGGTTTGGATTGTTTAGGAGGGTACAACGTCTTCTATGCACTTCATTATGAAGCATGTGACTTTGTCTGCGTAAACATCAATGTCATCATCGGATGCAGCCCGGAACATATCCCAGTCGACGTGATCAAAGCAGTCCTGTAACATAGGATCCGATTCGTCCGACCAGAGCTGAATCGTTTGCCGAATTTGCTGAATCGTTTGCTGAATGGAAGAGCGATCTGATTTGCCTAGAGGTGGGCTTAGGAGGGACTTGTAAGCATTCGGGAACGGTGAGTAACAGTGGTCTAGAGTCCATTCTCCACGTATGTCGCATGAATATTGTCGGTCTGCTCGGCATCTTAATCTGACAAGAACGCCGGCTCTCCTTCCTTTCCGGCTTAATTTTCGGCGCGGTCTGGCAGTCCAGACAAAGGGCTCCGCAGTGCTGTTTGTAATCAATGGGTCTATGTTGAGGAAAAAGTCTGGTTTGCGTTGAGTAACTGTATAACTAATTTCCAGTGTGTTACACAAGTGTTTGTCTGTTGTAAACAATTAAGCAGACAACATCAAGATCAAGAAACATCAAAATTATTCTAATGTCTTCCGGTTCTTGCCTCCTTCCTTCCTTTTCTTAAACCTTTCTACAGTATTCTTTATTCTGAACTCAAAACAAAACATGATGAGAGTGATTATTAATAAAACATTCTGTCAGTCTTTCACTGGCTTGTGTTCATGATTCAAATGAATCTTGTCTTGTTAAAAGTCGTTTCTTTATGTTTATCCGGTGGTTTCCAGGTAAGAGAACACAATTTACATGAGTAAGCACAAGATGTCCATCTGCAAGCACAAAATGTCCATGTGCAGTTGGTGATATCGTTCCATTTTCGGGACACCAAATTTGATTGGTAAATAAGTGTTTTAGATGTTAATGACATAGAGGGATGTCATGATGAGGGTTAAGAGAGAAAGGCAAATGTCCAGAGGGATGTACTGATGTATTGCTATAAGATTGAAGAAGAGAGGAGGACTCTCACACTGAGTGAAATCTTCATCTGTAACCCCAGAGGTAAGTTCTGCTCATAACATATAAGAAACTAAATTGAATTGAATTAAATTCTCTTCTATTCTCTATTCTTCTATTACTTTTTTCAGAGACATGGATAACCTCATTCATCTGATTTTACTTTCTGGTGAGTACACCCTACATCGTCTCATAGAACACACAAACATCTCAACATTATACATGCTGTCAGTCATTCTTCATTCAAATCTTTAACACCACTTTTTAAATGTTAAGAAATTAAGATCTAACATCTTAAAAAAAATCAACAGGGCTGGTTTCCATTCAGGGCATCGTAGGCACTTCAGAAGGTAAGAAATCTTTACATACGTTTCACAAAAATGTAGGATAAGGTAAAGTTGTGGTTTTCATTTTTTACATTTTAAAATGATTTCTGGTTCTTGGTTAGCTTACAGTTTAATTCTGTGTTAAGTTTCTGATCGTTCTCTAAAGGTTAATTATTGGAAATTTTGTGTTGACATTAGTTAGAGAAACTATCCGTTTTATTTCAATGTAGACGTGCACTTTCATTTAACATTGTTTGGGTTTGAGGTCAATTTAAAGACATACTATTAACTTGAAATAAATACATTTTTGGTTAAATTGTCAAACTTCTTGGTTACGGATGTAACCTCAGTTCCCAGATGGAGGGCCGAGACGTTGTGTCGAACTGACTGATGGGGTTCACCCTTGAGAACCTATCACTTCGGTTGGTTTTGAAACAGGCCAATGAAATTGGCGAATGCAATTTGCATGTCGGACTCCGCCCCTGGATATCCAGGCATAAATGGGAGATGGCGTGCTGCATTTATTCACCTTTAGTTCTGAGGAGCCTGAGAGCCACTTACGACTACTGCAGCGGTCGGCACGTGTTTGTGGCAAGAAGGACACAACGTCTCGTTCCCTCCATCAGGGAAGTGAGGTTACATCTGTAACCAAGAAGTTCCCTTTACGTCGGTCTCTCAACGCCTGGTCCCGAAAGGGAGTGGTGGGATCTTTGGGCACGTACCCAGGCCAGGGTCTCAGGATCGCGCGAAAGTTAACGGGCCCAAATTCTTGGCAATCAGGGCACACAGAGAATACCTGTAGGTCCCCTACCCTCTTGATGGAAGCGAACGCTATCAGGAGAAAGGTCTTCACCGTTAGCTGAGGATGAGCAGCATCTCTGAGGGGCTCGAAGGGGGGCCTCCTAAGGCCTGCCAGGACCACAACAAGGTCCCAAGAGGGTATGGAACGCGGACGAGGCGGATTCTGTTTTCTTGCGCCCCTTAGGAACCTGATGATCGGTTCGTGCTGTCTCAGAGACTTTCCAGCAACTGAGTCGTGATGAGCGGCAATCGCGGCTACATACACTTTCAGTGTGGAAGGGGAGAGGTTAGTCTCAAATCTCTCTTGTATAAAGGACAACACGTTCCAGATCGAGCAATTCCGTGGGTCTTATCTGCGAGAAGAGTACCAGGATGAGAAGAGGCGCCACTTATAGGCGCCTCAATGGCTGGGTAACTAGCCCGAGTAATGGTCTCAACCACTGCTGGGGGTAGGCCACTCGGGATCTCTTCGTCCCGTCCAGGGGCCAGACATGGAGGTTCCAGATGTCTGTCCTGGGATGCCACAACGTGCCCTTCCCCTGAGAAAACAGGTCCTTCTTCAGGGGAATCGGCCATGGGGGAGTTGTCGTCATTAGCTCTGACAACCAAGTCTGGTTGGGCCAGTGTGGCGCAACTAATAGCACTTGATGCTCCTCTTCCCTGATCTTGCACAGAGTCTGTCTGATGAGGCTCACTTGGGGAAGGCCATACTTCCGGTTGTCCCACGGCCAGGTGTGCGCTAGAGCATCTGTGTCGAGGGCGGCCTCTGACAGGCATTTCCATAGTGGGCAATGGGTGGTGTCCAGGGAGGCAAACAGGTCTACCTGAGCCTGTCCGAACTGCACCCAAATGAGCTGGACTGCGCGGGGGTGGAGTAACCACTCTCCACCAGGCATCGACTGACGAGAGAGCGCGTCGGCTGTCTGGTTCAGGTCGTCTGAGATGTATGTAGCTCTCAGAGAATGGATCAACTGGTGACTCCACAGGAGGAGGCGTCGGGCGTGTCGTGTTAGCTGCCATTAGAGTATGCCAGCCTGATGATTGATGTACGCTACGGCAGCTGTGCTGTCCGACCGGACCAGCACGTGCTTGTCCTGCACGAGAGGTTGTAGCCCTGCAGGGAGGCGTTGGTCATCACCACGACGCACCTTGTAACCTGCCCAAGAGGAACCCCTTTTCGTAAGAAGGTCATTGAAGACCAGGGGGTTAGGGTGCGTCGGCAGAGAGATGTAATAACCATACGCTTGCTGCCGGTGTGCCACGCTCTCCAGGGAACTCAACTCTGTAGCCAGTGTTGGAGCGGTCTCATGTGCATCAACCCAAGGGGTATCACTCTCGTCGAGGATGCCATGTGTCCCAGGAGCCTCTGAAAATGTTCAGGCAAATCAACGCTCACTGAGCGTGTGCTGTGCGCAGGCTCGTTGTCATGGAGACAGAGTTGAGTTCCTTATCATTTCTCGGTTGACCTGTAGTCACAAACAATCTAGGTGCCGGAGCATAAGGTCCCTGTGTGTACATAACAGATCTCAAGAGTGTGCCAAGATAAGCCAGTCGTCTATATAGTTTAGTACCCGCACGCCTATGTCCCTGAGGGGAGTGAGAGCAGCTTGGCCCTCAGCATTGTAAGCTCGATACCAGAGATGCCGAAACCTACACGCTTTGGACGGGAGTCTAGATCGAGACCCCCAGGTGGCAGCCGTCTGGGGTGGAGCAAGATGGAACGTTGCACCTGGGAGACATCGATGTGTCCTCTAGCTACCCCACCATCTAGGAAACAAAGCGGAACTAGTTTAACGTGCACACGCCGAAAAGGGTTCCTCATCTACTTCCGGGAAACACTCAACTCAACTCAACTTTATTTATATAGCGCTTTTTACAATTTTCATTGTTACAAAGCAGCTGTACATGAGACAAATTGACTACAAATAAAACAACTAAAGTCATATACCTGTAAAAACAAGAAATAGGTGAAATCACAAAAGACAGACAATTGCTCCACACACACAATATGCATACATACTTATACAAATCGACTTAGACGCACACACGCACAGTGAAATCACACATTTAAGATAAAGGAGAGAGAACCACAGGTCAAATATTAAACGGACTATAAGTTCCTATATGCAATAATAATTATTTAAAACTTCTGAATTCTAAAGCAGACCCCCCGGCCAGGCAAATTGTGCAAAACGGCCCGCCACAGAGAGCAGCCTTCACCTGGGTAAAAGCCTGCTGGCATGGCTCCGTCCACAGGACGGTACTCTTTTCTAGTGAGGTCAGTCAGCGGGCTGGTGAGGTCTGAATAATTAGGTACAAACCTTTTATAGTATCCCGCCACTACTGCCTCACCTCCTTTTTGGTCTTGGTGCAGTTGGAACTGTGGTGGTTGCTGGTGCGGTTGGACTGCAGCGGTTGCTGCAGTCTTATTAATTTGGGAACGCACCTGACCATGACCCAAGAGGAAGCCCAGATACCTTACCTCCACACGCCCAATTGCACACTTCTTAGGGTTAGCCGTCAGCCTGGCCCCTCTCAGTGAACTCAGGACCGCCCTCAGATGGTGCATATGCCGCTTCCAGTCATTGCTGTAAATGTCATCTAGATATGCCGCCGCATATCCAGCATGTGGTCGCAGCAGGCGGTCCATGAGCCGCTGGAAGGTGGCCGGAGCTCTGAATAAGCCGAATGGAAGTGTCACGAATTGCTGTAATCCAAACGGCGGGGAGAAGGCGGTTTTCTCTTTGGAGCCATCGGTTTTAGGGACCAAAACTATTGGGCTCGCTCAATCGCTATGGGACTCTTCTATTACCCCCATCTCTAGCATTGTCTTCAATTCTTCCTGAACTACCTTTTTTTGTGTTCAGGTAACTTATAAGGCCAGCTGTGAATCACCACGTCCGGTTTAGTCTCAATATGGTGCTCAATGAGTTTAGTGCGACCTGGTAGGGGCGACAACACATCTGCAAAAGCTGCTTTCAACTTGGCACTATTGGTGAGCTGGGAGGGTGAGAGGTGATCCCCCCGGGGCCAGAGCGAGGGATTGAACTGGGTAGCTCACTTCTGGACGGAGATCCTCCTCTCTACTCACTACCGTCGCCAGCATCACCGGGTTCACCTCACTCCATTTTTTTAGGAGATTGAGGTGATTTACTTGATGTGCTCCGCTGCTATCTGACTGTACTACCTCATAATTGAGATCACTTATTCGCCGTGTGACCTCAAAGGGCCCTTGCCACTTTGCGAATAACTTAGAACTCGAGGTGGGGAGTAATACAAGCACTTTATCTCCCGGTGCAAATTTATGCAACTTAGTACCCCTGTTATACTGTCGGCTCTGCCTGTCCTGAGGCAAATTCATCATGGAGAGCCGCCCCAGTGTATCGAGTTTTGCTCTCAGGTCCAGGACATACTGAAATTGTTTTTTGCTATCCGAGGGTCCGTCCTCCCAAGCTTCCCTTAGGACGTCCAACACCCCACGGGGCTGACGTCTATAGAGTAACTCGAAGGGGGGAAACCCAGTGGAGGCTTGGGGGATCTCATGACCGCAAATAAAAGGGGTTCCAGCATCCGATCCCAATTTTTGGTGTCTTCGTGCACGAACTTACGGATCATTGCTTTCAACGTACGATTAAAGCATTCGACCAGCCCGTCCGTATTATCCTCTGCCATGGACAGAATCAGGCGTTGGTGGATGGAGGTCTGGTTACAACCTGAATCCACCAAGGCCTGATATGTATTCCCCTTAATAGTCACGGGTATTTGATACAGGCCGGCTGGATCGAGGGCAACTTGTGGGTCGTCGGGATCCAGATCATCGACCGATCTCCATCACTGTACAGCGGTCGATCGCGTAAACCGGCTCCCGGCACCGCCAGCAGGTCAGCCCAGGCCTTTCAGCCGCCCTAGCGGCAGGAAGCAGGCAGATGGATTGGTGAGGCTTGAGGCGAAGGAGGGCCCGCTGTCTGGTAGAACTGTCGTCCATTTCAATCTGTCTCCCTGGCCCTTGGAGAGGGCCTGGGGCCGAAGGACGCCGGAGACCTGGGGAAGGATACAGGTCGGGGAGAGAGAGGAGAAGGTACACAAGAAGTGAGAGAGAGAGATGGTCGAGGTATGCCAACTGGATGGCCTCCGCTGGAGGATGTCGACCCGCTGGAGGATGGCTTTCTTGAGGTCTGCGTAGATCAGAAGATTCGGAACAGGCAACTGTTGGGCGAACAGCAGGGGGATCAGCCGGGCCGATCAAACATCCAGTTGCCAGCCCGAAATCTCCGCAGACCTCTCAAAAAGTTCTAAAAAAGCCTCCGGGTCATCCTGAGGAGCCAATTTGTGCAGCGGCAGACCTACCGCTGGGAAGCTGGCCGATAGTCCCCTGTTGGCGACCTCCTTGGCGATAAAGACTCGCGAGGGATTGGATAACATCCGCAAATGGCGAACATGGCTGGACTGGGGAGACAAGAATCACTTTACTTAGAATTACTCCGTGAGACGTTGCGCCAATGCGCTCTGGTCTACAAATAATAATATAACAACTTGTCTTCTTCGACTTTTCCGGATCACAATCCGTATGAATTCCACTCAAGATAGCTGGATACAATCCACTGCTTCAGCCGTCAGGTCTCCCAGTCCGTCTCTCTCAACTTTCCTCTAATTCTTTGAGCCTTCAAGCTGTCTCCTCACCAATCACTGTAAACTGACGCAGGTGATCTTAATCTGCAATCGACCTACTTGCTTACCGCCTTTCCCGTGTCTCTCCTCCCCGGCACAGACTTCAATAAACTTTGCCCCCCTTGCCACAATATAGATTTAAGATTATCATTAACAGTCTAATAGCATTTGAAATTTTTTAGTGAAATCGTGTCAAGTTGCCGCATCCTTTATCCAGCTCTATCATCTCAGCTCTTTTCAGGTACCGCTTCCCATTCTCCGCTCTGCCATCAGGTCTGGGCATGAACTGCATCCTGCGGTAACCTTGGAACAAAGAGACAAGACTGGATGAGTGTGGAGTACTGTTCTGCACTCTTTGATGCAACAAGTACATCAGTTGTTGTTGGTTCCGGTTGATCTAAAGAATGCAGCCTAAATCCTTAATATTATGAAACACGGAACCGGGGGCAGGTGCGGCTTTGAGCAGCGCTCAACCCAGAGGCACCATGTATCCGGCCGTGAGCACTGGGAGAGGCAGTGCGGTGCACTGCAACCCAATGCTCGCAGTGGCCCGGGAAAACATGGCCGACATTCCGACATCCGCTTCTTCCTGAGCTCGTACCTGGAGGAGGGAGTTGCAAGGAATCGTCAGAGGCAGATGCCAGTAAGTCACCCCCCGATGCTGCAAGGGACATCTCATCATCACGCAATATTTAAGATACGTGGTTGAGGAACACGATTGTGGGACCGTCTCTTGGGGAACTGTCAGACAAGACAAGGTGGGAACGATCTGTGAGCCAGGGGCTGACGGATTTAATGCTACCGGTAATCCTCACATCACCCACGCTACTTGCCGTAGCGGACGGCAGGGCCATAGCCACTGCTGTCACGGAACGAGAAGCAGACGAGGTGGTGGCTGAGTCCCGTGGGAACACAGCCGCCCGTGACTCAATGTCTGAATCGTGAACCGCCCGCAGTGCGGGAAGAACTTATCCACAACGGCTGCCCCAGCGTGCTGGAAACCAAACCCTTGAGGCAGCCATTGTGTCCGTCCCCACTCCTCGATGACTCTATTGCACCCATGAGAACAGCGGGACATGCCTTGCTGGAGAGATGAGAAAACAGAGGAAGTCGCCACAGGAAGGGACAGTCCGCTGCATAACGTCGTGAGAATCCAGCAGTAATTTGGCGTAGCGTTGAAGTCTCGAAGTCGATCATGTGTGAAGGCTCCAAAGTACAAAAGGTGAATGAATGCAGCACACCGTCTCCCTTTTATACCCGGATATCCGTTGCAGAGTCCGGCATGAAAATTTAATTTGCCAATTTCATAACCAGTCGAAGTGATAGGTTCTCAAGGGCCCACCCCATCTGTCGGTTCGACACAACGTCAAGAGACCAACAGAAAGGGAACTACAAACTCAACGTGAGGGTTGAGGAGATTTAAATGAATATCTGTAGATAATCACATGTGCTTCTACATCTCCAGACTGACTGATGAACTGTCTTTCAATGTTCTTTTAGAGAATCTTGCACTTAAAGGAACAGTTACACAGTCCTCCACATATCTCAACACCTGGGTAGCTCAACGTGCCATAGACGGTTTAATTGATAAAGACACATACTGCACCCATACATTATTGTATATGAACTCATGGTGGAGGCTGGATCTTCTGAGTGAATATGAGATTGGAACAGTGATCATAACTAACAGAATACTTAGTTCTCCTCAACAAACCAGTGGAGCAGAGATTCGTATTGGAAACTCACTGGAAAACAATGGAAGCAACAATCCCATGTAAAGTTTTTCATGAAATCACTTGAACCTTTTTATATATTGATTTGTTGGAACAGATGCATTGATTCTCAGTTTTGTGATTTCTCTCTCTAGATGTGTTGTTATTCCTAATCTTCAAGTTGGCACATCCATTATTTTCTCATGTAATGGGATGGTGGGACGTTATGTGAATGTGGTCTTGCCTAAAGTTGAGTTTCTCTCCCTGTGTGAGGTGGAGGTCTATGGAACAGGTAATAAGATCTTCAACTCTATACTGGTAACCAGCACTGGATAAATTCATTAGTGTTATAAAGTATGTTTTGTTATCCAAAATGAATAATTATTCAAAATGATGCCAGAAGCCTTTATGTGGCACAAATCATGTACTGTTTTCTGGTTGTTTTCAATTGAATTTTCAACCAATTTATAAGATTATATATATTTGATTGAATTTTTTCACACATTTCAGAAGTGCATTAATTCAAATCACTGATGTTGAGCAGTTCTGGGCAGCGTTTCCCAAAAGCATTGTAACCTTAAGTTGATGAAGTTAAGGTTTATTTACTATTCTGCTTAGCGATTGAATAATGGAAGGATGAAACAGCACCAAAAAAAACTTTTAATAGATTAGAAAAAAAGATATATAAAGAAAAAAGATAATACATGTTCATGTGCACATATACATAGGTACGTATGTCCATACAAAAGCAAAAAATACATCCATTCACTGACACACATAAACATAAAAATTATTGAAAACATTCAAGTACAATTGCAAAAAGGACTCCAAGCATCCACATTACATTCATTAAACAGTCTAATGCCAAAAGGAACGGTAAAACTAGCATAATGTTTTGTCCTTACTTTAAGTAATGGATCTTAGAACCATTGTCACCAATGGAGCTATGATCAACAGGCTTACGATGCTTTTGGGAAACGCAGAACAGGTCAGTGATATTATGACGGCTCTGATACAATACCGTTTCTTTTGCTCATATTTATAGTTTATAGTATATTTCTAGAAGTGTTAAGATGTGGACAAGAAACTTGAAAACAGGGAAAATTTTGGAATGACAAAAATGTTTTTCTTTTTGTAATGTTATGAGAGAACACGTGAGTCTTGCAGAACGTAGAGCGCATGTCCCATTACATTAATGATGTGCGTTGCCACATCATTGTAATACGATTCAATAAAAGCAAGGAAGGAGGCAGGAACCGGCGAACATTCAAATACAGTTTTAATAAAATAAAAAAAATAAAAACGGAAGTCAAAGGCCGGCAGCCACCTCACGGTCGACTGCCGGTCACAAGAACAATGTAAATGTAAGAACATAAATACAAACTTAAACATGTCCGGGACCGGTCCTCTCTCTCCGGCAGTCCTGTTGATTCGTTCTCTTTTGCTCCCGAACTCCTTCGTGGGAGATGCGGGACCGGTGCGAGCATAGCTGATTTCCACCGTCACTCACGCAACCGGCCCCACCCCATGGCTCTCGTCCCGCCTTCCTCGCTACACTGAACAATCGAAGTTCTTAGGTGTTCATGTAACGGAGGCAAGCTAGTGTAGAGCTGTGCAGTAAATAAACCTCACTCCCCGGCCTCAAGGACGCTCTAGCGACAGACGCTAGAGACTGCGGTCTTTAGCCTCCTCGCTAGAGCGCCCGAATCCCATGCTGGAACGACCCAGTTTGAGGCCCTCTTAGAGCGGTGCGGAGCGTTCCGGTTACATTGGTGCCGTGACCCGGATTGGGAGTGAGGTTTAGGGGGGTGAATGTACAATGTAACCGGAACGCTAGAGCGTCCTTGAGGCCGGGGATTGAGGTTTACTTACTGCACAGCACTTCACTAGCTTGCCTCCGTTACATTCACCCCCCTAAACCTCACTCCCAATCCGGGTCACGGCACCAATGTAACCGATGTGGAAGGACACACTCACAAATGGGGTTCAGCTTCAATTTATCTTTTTTTTGGAAACTACAAGAGGAAAGAATTTACATTGGCTGAAGAAATACTGCAGACATTGATATGGACCACAGCATCGCCACTTGAGTCTGCCGCCCTTATCACACACTTGTATTATTCACATTAAACACATAGTAATGATATACAATGAGAAAAACTTAACATGATACTTGTAATAAGTACACTAATGTAAATGTACAGAATAGTTAATTACAGACAACATCAGTAATACTTCATTAATTGTCAACTAACATATGTTAACATTTATAACAGAATAAACCCAAAAGCAACATACCTTTTTTTTGGAAAGAACAAGAAGAAAGAATTTACATTGGCTGAAGAAATACTGCAGACATTGATATGGACTAGAAAGATAGAAATTACACATTCACTCAAACCATAATACAAATAATCGTCAGATAATTAAAACAAACGCAATCGTCACGAGAAATGAATCCATGCTCGCACATGTGACGCACATGGAAATCCAATGCATCTTATAAAATCTCAACAATCATGTTAAAGTGCTAAATGCATTATCTATATATTCAGATATATGTATGAAATATATGGCGTCAAAAAGATTCGTCGAAACTTATAATTTTCACAATTAATTAGTTAATGCGTCAGAGCATGAAAAACTATACATACCCACAGCATCGTCACTTGAGTCTGCCGCGGTACGGCAAGAGAAGAGCGACAAAATAAAACATCTGCAGTACCACTAATAGCCACAAGAGGGGGAGCCTTCTAACACCAATAAATACAATCAAATGCCTTATTTTATGAAATTCACAAAATACTCTTTAAATCAAATGTTCTTTTTAACCCTGTTACATTCAGATCTTTGTAATGTCATTGAATGGCACTTCAGTGTTTGAAGCTTCGGAAAGCACATACAGTATATCCATCATTAAAGTTATAAAACCTCAGGGGCTAATAAATCTCATCTGAAGCGAAACTGTATGTTTGCTAGTAAAAACGAGAACAATTTTTAGATTATTTATTCAAGATTGAATTTAAATATGTATAATTAAGAAGAACTTCTAACAATAGGGCACCTCCATGAATCTCAACATTGAGTCGCATGGAAGTCTTTTCATACAGGGTTAAAGAGATTCAAGGTTTTTAGATGACCACAGAAGTGTTAATATGTTTGATCAACTGTGTGAATTTCTTTTTAGAAAATTTTGCATTGAAAGGAACGGCTACACAATCATCTACCACATCCTCCAGCTACACAGCTAAGAAAGCCATAGATAGTGTAAGATATGGACCTGGTTTATCATCCTGCTCCATAACATTATCTGAAATGAACTCATGGTGGAGTTTGGATCTTCTGAATGAATATGAGATCAGTACAGTGATCATCAGTAACAGAGGAGACGGTTGGGCTGAACAAACTAATGGAGCAGAGATTCGTATTGGAAACTCACTGGAAAACAACGGAAACAACAATCCCATGTAAAGTTATTTATGAAATCACATAAACACTGTCTATTGATTGATTGATTGATTGAAGTCTGTTTTTAATTCTCTCTCTGTAGATGTGCTGTAATTCCCAATCTTTCAGTAAGATCTACTGTCCGTTTCTCATGTAATGTAATGAGGGGGCGTTATGTGAATGTGTTCATGCCTGCAGTTCAGAATCTCTCTCTGTGTGAGGTGGAGGTCTATGGAACAGGTAAATGTGAATCAGTTCATCAAATTGGTTCCTTTAAATAACTTGTTCATTAAAAACTATTGGTGATTTAATCACTATGCATTATTTTCTATAAGATTATGTGCAGGACAATGGGTCTCATTCACTAAGCATGCGTTCACACAAATTTGTGCATGAAACCTGTGTACGTAAGCTTTCACGAACAAATCACGAATCACAAAAACTTTCGTACTAAAATTGTTTCTTAATATAAGAGAAAACATAGTAACAGTTGAAAGCACAAGTAAGCAAAAATCACCAGTCTCTTTCTTTCCCTTTCTCTCTCCCTCTCTCACTCTCTCTCTCAAACAAAATTACAAAATGCATGTTTCATCTTAAGATAATAGTTATATAATTTAAATAATATATATATATATATACATATATTATTTTTACAGTACTTTTACAGCCGGCTAATGAGAACTCTGCAAAGTGCGTGACTGTGTAAAAGGTGTTTTATTGTGTATGAACTGACTTTGAGGACTGTGTACTTGGAATTACTTGCAAGAGCGTGTCTGTAGACAGCGTCACATGAGGCTGTGCGCCTAAAAATCATGGTAAACATAAGAATATATTATTAAATTACCAATCGAGTCTGTGTTCATTTCATTTTTATTTTATTAAACAACACAACAGCCCCTCCTTGAACTGCCACCTTACCGTGGTGGAGGGGTTTGAGCACCCGAAAGACCCTAGGAGCTATGTTGTCTGGGGCTATATGCCCTGGTAGGGTCTCCCAAGGCAAACAGGTCCTAGGCGACGGGTCAGACTAAGAGCGGTTCAAAAAACCTTATGATGTCAAGAATTTGGAGGACCGTGACGTCGCCCTGTATGGCGCAGCCGGGGCCCCACTCTGGAGCCAGGCTCGGGGTTGGGGCTCGTATGCGAGCGCCTGGTGGTCGGGCCTCCCCCCATGGGGTCCGGCCGGGCTCAGCCTGAAGGAGCGACGTGGGGCCACCCTCCCATGGACCCACCACCTGCAGGAGGGACCGTAAGGGGCCGGTGCAAAGTGGATCGGGCGGCAGTCGAAGGCGGGGGCCTCGACAACCTGATCCCTGGACGCGGAATCTAGACTTAGGGACATGGAACGTCACCTCTCTGACGGGGAAGGAGCCTGAGATGGTGCGTGAGGTTCAGAGATTCCGACTAGAAATAGTCGGGATCACCTCTATGCACAGCTTGGGCTCTGGAACCACTCTCCTCGAGGGAGGATGGACTCTTCACCACTCTGGAGTTGCCCATGGCGAGAGGCGGCGGGCTGGTGTGGGTTTGCTTATAGCCCCCCAGCTCAACCGCCATGTGTTGGAGTTTACCCCGGTGAACGAGAGGGTCGCTTCCCTGCGCCTTCGGGTCGGGGATAGGTCTCTCACTGTCGTGTGCGCCTATGGGCCAAATGGCAGTGTAGAGTACCCGGCCTTCTTGGAGACTCTGGGAGGGATGCTGGAAAGCGCCCCGGCTGGGAACTCCGTCGTTCTGCTGGGGGATTTCAACGCCCACGTGGGCAACGACAGTGACACCTGGAGGGGCGTGATTGGGAGGAACGGCCCCCCTGATCTGAACCCGAGTGGTGTTCTGTTATTGGACTATTGTGGTAGTTACAGTTTGCCCATAACGAACACCATGTTCAAGCATAAGGGTGTCCATCAGTGCATATGGCACCAGGACACCCTTGGCCGAAGGTCGATGATCGACTTTGTGGTCGTTTCATCTGACCTACGGCCGTATGTCTTGGACACTCGGGTGAAGAGAGGGGCGGAGCTGTCAACTGATCACCACCTGGTGGTGAGTTGGATCCGATGGCGGGGGAGGAAGCTGGATAGACTCGGCAGACCCAAACGTACTGTGAGGGTCTGTCGGGAACGTTTGGCCGAATCGCCTGTCAGAGAGATCTTCAACTCCCACCTCCGGCAGAGCTTCGACCAGATCCCGAGGGAGTCTGGAGACATTGAGTCCGAGTGGACCATGTTCTCCACCTCCATTGTCAACGCGGCCACTCGGAGCTGTGGCCGTAAGGTCTCCGGTGCCTGTCGAGGCGGCAATACCCGAACCCGGTGGTGGACACCGGAAGTAAGGGATGCCATCAAGCTGAAGAAGGAGTCCTATCGGGCCAGGCTGGCTTGTGGGGCTCCCGAGGCAGCTGACAGGTACCGACAGGCCAAGCGGGTGGTTGGGGAGGCAAAAACTAGGGCCTGGGAGGAGTTCGGTGAGGCCATGGAGAAGGACTATCGGTCGGCCTCGAAGAGATTCTGGCAAACCGTCCGGCGTCTCAGGAGGAGTAAGCAGTGCCCTACCAATGCTGTTTACAGTGGAGGGGGGCAGCTGTTGACCTCGACCGGGGATATCGTCGGGCGGTGGAAGGAATACTTCGAGGATCTCCTCAATCCCGCCGTCACGTCTTCCATTGAGGAAGCAGAGGCTGAGGGCTCGGAGGCGGACTCGCCCATCACCCGGGCTGAAGTAACCGAGGTAGTCAAGAAACTCCTCGGTGGCAGGGCACCGGGGGTGGACGAGATCCGCCCTGAGTACCTCAAGTCTCTGGATGTTGTTGGGCTGTCTTGGCTGACACGCCTCTGCAGCATCGCGTGGCGGTCGGGGACAGTGCCCCTGGACTGGCAGACCGGGGTGGTGGTCCCTCTTTTTAAGAAGGGGGACCGGAGGGTGTGCTCCAACTATCGGGGGATCACACTTCTCAGCCTCCCCGGGAAAGTCTATGCCAGGGTACTGGAGAGGAGAATCCGGCCGATGGTAGAACCTCGGATTCAGGAGGAACAGTGTGGTTTTCTTTCCGGTCGTGGAACACTGGACCAGCTCTATACCCTCTCCAGGGTGCTGGAGGGTTCATGGGAGTTTGCCCAACCAATCCACATGTGTTTTGTGGATTTGGAGATGGCATTCGACTGTGTCCCTCGAGGCATCTTGTGGAGGGTGCTCCGGGAGTATGGGATTCGGGACCCTTTGGTAAGGGCTATCCGGTCACTGTACAACCGGGGAGGAGTTTGGTTCGCATTGCCGGCAGTAAGTCAGACTTGTTTCCGGTGCATGTTGGACTCCGGCAGGGCTGCCCTTTGTCACCGGATCTGTTCATAATCTTTATGGACAGAATTTCTAGGCGCAGCCAGGGGCCGGAGGGTGTCGGGTTTGGGGACCACATGATTTCATCTCTGCTCTTTGCGGATGATGTCGTCATGCTGGCCCCATCAGACCAGGACCTCAAGCATGCACTGGGACGGTTTGCAGCCGAGTGTGAAGCGGCTGGGATGAGAATCAGCACCTCCAAATCTGAGGCCATGGTCCTAAGTCGGAAAAGGGTGGCATGCACACTTCAGGTAGGTGGAGAGTTCCTGCCTCAAGTGGAGGAGTTCAAGTATCTGGGGGTCTTGTTCACGAGTGAGGGAAGGATGGAAAGGGAGATTGACAGACGGATCGGTGAAGCTTCTGCAATAATGCAGTCGCTGTACCGGTCTGTCGTGGTTAAGAAGGAGCTCAGCCGCAAGGTGAAGCTCTCGATTTACCGGTCAAACTACGTTCCTACTCTCACCTATGGTCATGAGCTGTGGGTCATGACCGAAAGGACAAGATCCCGGATACAGGCGGCCGAAATGAGCATTCTCCGCAGGGTGGCTGGGCGATCCCTTAGAGATAGGGTGAGAAGCTCGGTCACTTGGGAGGAGCTCAGAGTAGATCTGCTGCTCCTCCACATCGAGAGCGGCCAGCTGAGGTGGCTCGGGCATCTTTTCCGGATGACCCCTGGACGCCTTCCCGGGAAGGTGTTCCGGGCATGTCCCACCGGGAGGAGACCCCAGGGAAGACCTAGGACACGCTGGAGGGACTATGTCTCCCGGCTGGCCTGGGAACGCCTCGGTGTCCCCCCGGAAGAGCTGGAGGAAGTGTCTAGGGAGAGGGAAGTCTGGGCATCCCTGCTTAGACTGCTGCCCCCGCGACCCGGCCCCGGATAAGCGGAAGAAGATGGATGGATGGACACAACATAATATGTTTATTATATATGTATGAACAGAGTTTAAGCTGTTTTAAAAATATGCATTAATAAGTTTTAGTTGATCTGAGGGTGTTATAATAAACCCGAAATGCACGTGATCGTTGTCTAGCCCAGTGGTTCTCAAACTGGGGGCCTGAAGATTGATCTGGGGGGACACAGATTTTGTGGCATTTTATTTAATATAGAAATTCATCATAGATTTCTATGCAATCAAACATAAAAAAAATAATACCACCAACCAAAAGAATTGATGTTCCAGAATTGTATAACTGAAGTTTAAGATTCTAAGTCTTTTTTGGGGGAGCAGCAAAGCAATTCATTCTAAACAAAGGGGGCCTTCCCTCAAAAAACTTTGATCATGAAAAGCTATATCGTCATCACAGCCTGTTGCAGCTGCTCCTGAGATGATGCACCGGGTGAGCAAGCCGGCTGTTCTCGAAACTTTCTCGCAATACTTTAATAAGCCCTGGTGAAAGGCGTCGGTTCAAGTCGGACAAAGTTTCTAACCGGCATGCACTGCTTCAAGTCAGATTTTGATTGATCTGCACAGCACCGCATCAAGTTGAACACACCTTTTGCCTTGAATGATGACAGGTGGTAAAGGAAAAGTTTGGCGGAAAGCCCTAGTATATGGACTGGTTGTTTTTTATGCAAATGACTAAACTCGTGCACGCGCCCGCACATTTGGAATACTCCAAATTCACTAACATTAGGATAACAAGCAACTTTTTGACCTTAAATTAACTGCAGTTGCTTCCTAAGCAGCCTCCTTTTGGCTGAAAATGCACTTGTATTTGTGGTATTCGGGATGGTACAAGCCCGGCCTATCCCCAGCTTTACAGCATACTCCCCAGCTTTTACTCTGTACCCTGGGATAAGTTAGCCAACAGTTATGAATAAGACGAAACGATCAAGTTCAACGCAAATCACCATCACTATGGCAGAGCCAGCAAATAAAACAAAGAGACGAAGAGAGAGAGTGACCGGACAAGAATCAATATCTGACGGACTTACACTCGACGACGCGAGCTGCAAGACCCAATGGGTTGGAAATGAATAGAGACGTTAGCCTTCCTGCTACTGGATTTGAAAGTATTATATGTACATTACGTCCTGTACTTTCGAGTTAATAAGTAATTTTGCTGTTCTCAGGTTGTTTATAAGCGCACTTACGTTACTGGTTCACAATTTATAATCGTAAGGTAGACTAGAGATAATGTAATGTTGCCGGGTCACAATAGTTTACGTAGCACGATCGTGCCTCATCACAAATTTAGTGTTATGCTTGTAAATTATGACTACCAAACCACAATAAATGTTTTATGGTCAAAACTTCCTGATTCCTTACTTCATGCACGTAGACTAATGTTATCGGTATCGATAATTGCTGTGCAAGGCACCATTCCCACAGCATTCCTCAATGCGCTGTGTTTTGGGTGACTGCAAATATGTTATGTAGCTAACGTTAGCAAGTTAGCTGCTATGTAGCTAGCACCCTCTGCGCTAACGGCTAACAACAAACTGCCAACTCAGAATCTAGTTTGAACTATAAGTATAGCCCAGTAGTATAACCCCCGGGAGGCAAAAGAGTGCTTTAGTAAAGTTGCATGCACAATTTATGAAATGACATGATGTAACAGCGGTTTCTGCCTAGTCAACACATTCACGTGTAATGCGCTGCCCACATGGAAGCTTATACAGCGGCAATATTTACGACATTTATAACAAACAATTGCGCTTATCAACCACATAAGGGAACCATACACCAAAACAGCTCGTTTACGCTTTTAAAACAAATTCATGTATGTACGCACGTGTTGTGAATTTCACAAATTTCAGTGTTGCAA
Source organism: Triplophysa bombifrons (assembly GCA_029783895.1). Lineage (NCBI taxonomy): Eukaryota > Metazoa > Chordata > Actinopteri > Cypriniformes > Nemacheilidae > Triplophysa > Triplophysa bombifrons. The sequence goes on from CM056448.1 coordinate 3,964,838, forward strand.
AGCAGCTTTACATGGATTGTAAATTATAATATTAATGATGAATTAATAAAATAAAGATGGTATTTTTCTCTGTGCAATGTACATCAATGAAACTTCACTGAAATAAACATCATGTCTTACTGTCAGAACGTAGTAAAATCACAGTTAACATGACAGTTTAATGCTTCTTGGACATGTACAGTACTGTATTATGATGTGTAGAGTGAATAATGACATCAGTGTTACTGACACTGGTTTATTTACAATATTATTGTCAGGGAGACATATATATAGTCCACACAGGATCACAAAATGAGTTACACAAAATGGAGATGTATTAACAGAGTCAAAACATTAAGATAACACACAAAATAAACTTGCTGACATTAATTAATACCGGAGAAAAATGGGGCAAATAAAATGACTATAGTAAATAGTCAACTGGGAATGAGGCTGATGAAGGGCAGGTGTGGGGATAACTGTCAAGATTTGACATGGCAAGAGAACCCAAGTGCAGGCAGACACAGCCGGTGGTGAAGGGCAAGGACGTTTATTTAAACAAAGAACACTAAACAAAGAGGCAAACAAAAACCCACGAGGGGGACAAACAGAACAGGATACCTTTAACAAATAAACACTAACACTGACTGACTAGACTATAAAACAAACACTTGAATAACAACACACTAACACTGACTAAACTACACTTACTTTGACAAGGAACGATGATGACATGAATACAGCTCACAAGGTATGACAAGGGGTACAGGTAAAGAGACATGAACATGAACAGCATACAATGCACGAGCAACGAGACAAAGAAACATGAGGACTCTTTATAGGAAGGGTAATTAGCACAAACTAGGAAACAGGAGGGTAGGGAACAATGACGCGACTCGAGGAGAGTATGGAAGGCCAAAAGTGTCAAAACCATCTCTCCCCACATGAAACAGAGGATTCTGTATGATTCCACCTCTAAACCAAGAAATACCTGACAAGGAGAGGTGGAACCATGACAATAACAGATGAGAGAGGTGTGGGGATAACAGATGAGAGGGGTGCGGGAGCGTGACGGATCATGGGGAATGTTGTCGGGTGAAAAAACGGGTAGAAAAAGAGGGAACCGTGACTATTATAATGAACACAGTATTAAGTTAAGATTCAAACATGTAAATGAAGAAATACTACAAATGGCGGCATTGAATCTCATTGATTCTCATTGAAGTCTCAGTTTATGGATTCTTTTTATGATGGATAGTGAGAAGTGAAATCAGTTTGCAAGTTTCATCCTGAAACTTTGATGTTAGATAAAAAATATATATTAGAAATAAATTCAATACATTTAAGATGACCACAGATGTGTTTCTATGTATGAATATTTGTATGAATTGTTTCAGAGGATTTGGCATTCAAAGGAACGGCTACACAGTCATCTACTTACCCCCCCCATGTAGCTGCAGACGCCATAGATGGTATGAGATATAGACTTGATGCCGCCCCATCCTGCTCAATTACATCATCTGAAAGTAACCCGTGGTGGAGGCTGGATCTTCTGGGTTATTTTAAGATCAGTACAGTGATCATCAGTAACAGAAGAGATGGTTTTCCTGATCAAACTAATGGAGCAGAGATTCGTATTGGAAACTCACTGGAAAACAATGGAAACCACAATCCTGTGTAAAGTTATTTATGAAATCACTTGAACACATTTCATTAAATAATTTGTTTGAACAGGTGCATTGATTATCAGTTTTCTTATCTCTCTCTCTAGATGTGTTGTTATTCCTAATCTTCAAGTCAGCACATCGATTTCCTTCTCATGTAATGGGATGGTGGGACGTTATGTGAATGTGTTCATGCCTACAGCTCAGATTCTCTCTCTGTGTGAGGTGGAGGTCTATGGAACAGGTAAATGTGATTCATTTCATGAAATAGTTTCATTTAAATCACTTATTTATTTAAAGTCAATCTTTGAATCAGTGTTAATTTCCAATCTGAACTCTGTTTTAAATCGATGTGTTAAATCTGTGTCAAACCTGACTGAACCAACGTATGTGACATCATCAGATTCACTTCAATTCTTGATTTAAGAAGGAGGTCTATAATGCCTGGAGAAAATCAAATGTTTGATTTCTTTTTCTTTATTTATTTGAACGTTCTGTTTTGATTGGTTCATTTTGCTCTGTTGTGGTTGTTAAAAAAACAACCCTTCTCCAAAACCACCATCTCATCAAAATATTGGTATAATGTTAAACCTTTACATCTAGCAATTGTAGAAAAACAATGTAAAATGCAGTGCAGCAGAGTGGAAAAAGAGGTTCTGTGTGAACAGCACTCTTATATTACACTGTGTTTCTTACTCGCCTATAGATGTCCCTCTAAACAACCTCCCGTACTCTGTGTATGTTGCAAATATAGCTCATTATGATGATAATATAATTAATAATAATAAAATGTTGATACTTTTAATATTAATAAATACTAATACTTATAATATTAATCAATTAATTAAATGTCATATAAAGTAACTCCATACTTGAGTAGCCTAACTTTTCATTGTATACTTGACTTTTACTCAAGTAGGCTCATTTTATTTTCAGGTATAGCCTATAGTAAAAAAACCTTTCTGAGGCTGAAGTTTTCCTCCAGTGGTGATGTAGCTTCTGAGAGCGACAAAATTCTCCAACAGGTGAGAAAAAGAGTCTTAAAATACAAAAGTAAATGTGATGATTTAAGAGAGAAGTGATATATGAGAGTGTTTGATGTGTGTAAATATATGAGATGAGTGATGATGAGAGAATGAGAAATGACAGTATGTTTCATGTGTGGATTGAAATTTTTGATGGATTTTAGCTCCAGTCTGCTCTGGGATTGAACATCTCTGATTTTAAACTGTCCTGGACACAACTACCCAAGAAAGAAGAAGAACAGGAGGAGGAACAGAAGGAAGAAGGAGGTGAGTACACACTTTATCTGATGTTTGAGTCCATGATCACACATGATGACAGATTCAATCCTATTATCATAGACTCCGCCCTGCATGAATAACACATGTTTATAACCTCCCTCAAGCAAATAGTGATCATTCTTATATTTATTGTGTTAATGACTACACGCCAAACAGATTATATGATAAGATCAAGTCGATCTAAAATACATAACTTAAAATATATATATGATATATATACAGGTGTTTATAGATATATCTACAGGTATATGTCTTTGCAGCCTATATTTAATATTAAAGTTGATAAGTAACTGTGTTATTTACCTAGACTATTACATCTTGTGAAAGGGGGCAGAATAGATCCACTGTCAAATGTATTTTGTTGTTTCAAACAAAGGTTCTTAAAAGAGTTTTTATCAGGCTGATGCAAAACATTTCATTCAACCATGCGTCACATTCGCAGGTTTACTACGTGATGTCATCTATGTTATCTTTACATGGTAGCTATTCAAACGTAGACATTTGTACCTAAACAGTTTCTGGACAAAATCAACGTTCATGTTCATACATATTACGTGCTGTGAAAATAGTTTAAAGTTTGTTTACGGTTCACATGTGGCCGCGAAGGGCTAGTCCCCATCTCTTTGAAATCCTCCCCACCACGAATGCACTGCTTCCCATTCATTCATAATTTGTCCAGCCATTGTTGCAAAATTTGCAACTCTTTCACTAGATCTAGCGACTTTACCGACCTTTTTATTGACTTTTGGTCAGAAGACGCATATATCGAAGAAATCGAGCGTTTCTTTGGACAAACTGTTTCTTGTAATCAGTGTAAAAATGTCGTCAGTACAAGCGCAAGGTCTCACTTTCCCAATACAAGTAAAGCCTTTCTTAGCGTCTGTGACTGAGCAGCAGGGAGAAGCCAAAGACACTAGATGGAAAGCTTACAAGCATAACGGCTAATGCTTACGCCCTGGGTTCAGCAAAATGCAGGAAAGGAGTCCAGATGCAAGTTTTTTTAATGAATGTCAAATGTGTTTAGTTAGCCGTTAATGTTTCTCCAATTCAAAATATTACAGACCCTTCCATCTCGCTATTATAAGAGTATCTCTGGAGAAGAAGCACAATTAGTTCACCGTACGGGGGCCGGCTTGTGATCGAAACCAGCATTCCCTTTCTGTCGGTCTCTCGACGTTGTCAGATGGGGTTTGCCCTTGAGAACATATCTATGGGATCAGAATTGTTTCATTATTCTGTATAAATAAACTACGATTCACAAATAAATATAGACAATTTCACAAACATTTTTTAAATCCACATATGCGCAAAAAGCGAACCATAAATACATGTTAGACGTTCCACAAAAATAAATGGAATTCACAAATAAATACAATGAGATTTGCAAATAGGAAATATTTACAAATGTATTTTAATTATATTTATTTGTAGATCGCCTTCTTCACATTTGTAGATCGCTTTCTGCACATTTTTGAATCGCTTTCTGTGCATTTGTGAATCGCTGCACGCATTTGTGGATCAGTGCACGCATTTGTGGATTGCTCTCTGTGCATTTGTGGATTTTGAAACATTTCTAACGTCAAATCGTGCGCACAATCCACAAATAGGTGGACTCCGCCCACTATATACGCAAGCCAATCGGTTAACTTCCGCTTTTGTTGTCCAATAGGCCACGTTCTAACTTCAGCCAATCACGTTTTGCTATGCACTAAGATTCAGGGAGCTAACATGGCGACTAGTGGCGGTCTAAAATGTGTGTTATACTAAGAAATGATAATGGCCTCTTCTTTATACTATGTAATGATCACTTGTGTTCATATACATTGTCCGTATTGTTACATATATGCTGTATTTAAACGTGTATGACTTGATAACAGCGTGCACGGACTGGAGTGGAAAACCCCGGTGACTAGGGAGTCGGTACTGATTTGGTCTGCCAGCCTTTTTATTGCGTTATATGTACCAAAGTGCTAAATTTACATTTAGCCGACCTGACAGCCGATGCGCTCTCTCGTCACTCGACGCCTGGAGGAGAGTGGCAACTCCACCCCCGCGCAGTACAGCTCATTTGGATGCAGTTCGGGCAGACTCAGATAGACCTGTTTGCCTCCCTGGACACCACCCATTGCCCACAATGGAAATGCCTGTCAGAGGCCGCCCTCGGCACGGATGCTCTAGCGCACATCTGGCCACGGGACAAGCGGAAGTACACCTTCCCCCCAGTTTCAAAACCAGCCGAAGTGATAGGTTCTCAAGATGGGGCGAACCCCATCTGTCGTTTCTACACAATGTCTCGTTCCCTCCATCAGGGTACTGAGGTTACATCCGTAACCAAGACGTTTCCAAAATCTGCCAGTATTATCAAATTATTAACCTGTTTCGAGGTGTCTCCAACGTCAATAAAACTACCTGATGATGATGCGAATATGTTAATTAGCGTTAATTAGATGACGTCATCACCGCCACAGTTCCATAATATCCTTTATATAGAAAGATTTATATTAAGAAAACTGGCTCTATGGCATCACTGTGAAGAACTTGCACCTTTATTTTCAAGAGTGTAATGTTGAATTGACTGATCAGCACTAATGTTAAAGTACAGAAAACACATCTACACACACTCATCTAAAACTGATGATAAGCATTCATCCCATTATTGATTTTCCTAAATTGTGTTACATTTGCAGGTTCTTGTGACAAAAATCATTAACCTGAAACTTTCAGATGATCATTTAATGTCTTCATGAATAATGTGGTGAATATGGGATCTAACTTCATTTAAGTTTAGTTTAAAATATTCTATGATGTTTTAATTTAAGTTTTGTTTGATTCAGGAGTTTAGTTTGATTCAGGAGTTTAGTTTGAAATATTCTATTATGATTTAATTTAAGTTTAGTTTGACTTATTCTATGATGTTTTTTAATTAATTCAAGTTCATTTCGATTTTATTTATTGAATTTAAGTTTAGTTAGAATTATTCTATGATGTTTTAATTTAAATTTAGTTTTAATTATTCTGTGATGTTTTAATTTAAATTTAGTTTTAATTATTTTGTGATGTTTTAATTTAAATTTAGTTTTAATTATTCTATGATGTTTTAATTTAATTTAAGTTTAGTTTTAATTATTCTATTCTGTCTTTATTTAAGTTTAGTTCGATTCAGGAGTTTAGTTTGAAATATTCTATTATGATTTAATTTAAGTTTAGTTTGACTTATTCTATGATGTTTTTATTGAATTTAAATTTAGTTTAAATTATTCTATGATGTTTTAATTTAATTTAAGTTTAGTTTGAATTATTCTATTCTGTCTTTATTTAAGTTTAGTTTGACTTATTCTATGATGTTTTTATTGAATTTAAATTTAGTTTAAATTATTCTATGATGTTTTAATTTAATTTAAGTTTAGTTTGAATTATTCTATTCTGTCTTTATTTAAGTTTAGTTCGATTCAGGAGTTTAGTTTGAAATATTCTATGATGTTTTTATTTAATTTAAGTTTAGTTTGAATTATTCTATGATGTTTTAATTTAACTTAAGTTTAGTTTGAATTATTGTATTCTGTCTTTATTTAAGTTTAGTTTGCTTATTCTGTCTTCATGTAATTTAAGTCTTTTAATTATTCTATTAAAACATATAAAACAGTAAATGAAGTGTATAATTCATCAATGTTGGGAACAATCATCAGTTTTAAACATTTGAAACACATTAAACTTTGCTTGTAGCATTTATAATTTGGTCTCACCGGTTTATTAGTATGCTTTATCTATAATGTGTGTCTTGTATTTCATCTTTTCATATCACTGTCTTGATTCATAAAGCGTGTTTTTAACGTTTATTATTTTAGAAAGTCCCTCCATTATCTTTTATGAGTTAATTAATGCAGATCAAGAATCACCCTGTGAGTCAGATTATCGAAGCACATTATTCTATGATCTCAGTATGTTCTTACAATGTTGTCGTTTTTTCATGTGTATATTTGTTGAATTTTGACAACTGTCTCGTCTAGACAACTCTATTAATGTGGTAGTTTTTGAAAAAACTCCAGATAATTTCAGACAAACTAGGGAAGTGCACAGCAATGCGGTCACTGATTTGGCTTCATTGCAAAGGATTTCAAGAGTGAATTCATTTCCGATATCAGCTGGTCCTTGCCTTGCAGGCTTTTATTCAGTGCGTTTGATCAAATCAAGTAAAAAAGCAAGGTCTGCCAGCCAGGGTCATTGAGTTGGTCAAGTGTCAGGTTTTCTCTTTCAAAAACTGGTCAATTTCAGACCTCAGCGAATAGAATCGCTGTAGAATTGTGCCGTGACTCAGCCACAGCACGTTAGAGTGATATATTACGTCACCGTATTCTGCATCAATATCAGACAGAAATGCCCGGAACGAATCAAGTTTATAGCTTTCACCACAGTGGTCATCACATCGTCCATCTGGATGGCTTTGGCCAAGAGCGCTTCTTGGTGTATGATACAGTGTATTTTTACAGCCTCACCTCCACTTTCGTGAACTTTGATGCGTACCATGGAAGCCATTTCTTTCCACTCGCCGATCATGGATGGCGCTCCATATGTGTAATGCCACTGAGCTTGGCCCAAAGGAGATTCATTCTCTCAATCGCACATGATACGGCTTCCAAAAGATCTTTCCAGTTGTTGTATTCTTAAGGCTCTTGATATCAAGAAGCTCTTCTGTAATTCAAAAATCACTGTCCGCACCGTGCAAAACATTTTACAACTGTGCAGTGTCTGTCGAGTCAGTGCTGTCCTCGCACGCAATTGAGTAAAAATCAAACGTGGGTCACTTGTTCTTTTAGATCTGCCGACAAGTCTTCAATTCGCCATCCAACTTTGTTCCTTGAAAGACTGATAGGAAAATTATATTGGCAACTTTCATCAGAAATTCGCCATCAGTGAAGGGTTTTCCGTGCTGTGCTATTAGGTGAGCTACCTCATAACTATCTAATGTAGAATGTTCCTGTGCCTTATTAGCTCAAAAATTGCTGTTGTTGTGCTGACAAGGTAGCTTACAGTTTTTTCACCTTTTGTTTGCGCTCGGCACCAGTGTAAAATTTGAAACACTTATGTTTTGCTTCATAATGTCTTTTAACATTATATTCCTTCATCACCCCAACGGACCTCCGTGAAGTTGGCTCCCCATATAAATCAATTGTAACCAAAACTATACCATTCGTTTGTGCTGTGTTTGTGCCGCAAAAAATGACCGTTTGTGCTGGTTTGGCGTTCAAGATATTAAACATTATTTTTCTTGGCTGTGTGACATCCCTTTCCACCCCATGTCGTCCAACTCTTATCAAATTGGTGCCATTCGTTTGTGCTCGATTTGTGCCCGTTTGTGCAATTAAGACAAACAATGTAACTACTTTCCTTACCGAGATATAGTATTCTAGGCCAGTGACGTCACCTTCCATCCCATGTAGTTTAAATTGCCGCAAACAGGTGGCGTTCGTTTGTGCCGTTAAAATGACCACTGTATGGAACTATCTAATGCCTTGGAAATAAGACATATTATTTGCGGCACTGACGTCACTTTCCATGTTATTAAAGCAAGTCATGACGTAATATTCACCAAAAACAGGAGTTATAAACCTTCTCATATGTATTATAATATTAATAAACATTACAATAGTGGTACATATATCAAAACAGAAATGCCAAGTAGTTTCGTACATTTCAAATGTTTGTTCAATATGCTAAAAGTAAACTGAATCTACACTTAGTGTGACTTTAATCTTTGTGCAGAACGTCTTTTTGTATCACATCGTCTGGATGACTATAATCACATGTTTTGTCTTGGTCTTGTTCATCTGATGTTGTGTTGTTCTGTAGAGACAGTAAATACAACAAAGTCACAGAAACTCTAAGCCAGCAGGATGATTTTGGAGGGTCTGAGACTCTTGAGAGGAAATATCTCCATGTGCGTCATGAAAAGAGACGCTCGGTCCCTCGCTCCTCAGTGGTGGTGACACGCAACGTCACATCACTGCTCCTGATCGCCATCTGCTGGAAGAAAAACGCATGTCAGGTGCTCTAATTGAACTTTCATTCATGACGGGAGAAATTTACAAGAACTGGAAGAACACATGAGTTTACTTACAAAAAACTCTGTTTTTAAAAATGAACTTTTCAAATACATAACAACACATTAGGTAAGAAAACAGCGAGGAAGATTTATATCTAAAAGTAATTATAACTTAAATATTTGTGTGCGTTTTATAGAATTCCTATAATGTTCTGTAAAACGTACAGGGTATTAACTTGGTTTTGCTTTTATGTATAAAAGAGAGCCAAAAAATAATAAATGAATAACGTACCGAATCTGAGAGTTTTTTTTTTACTATTTATAAAAACCGGAGGACAACCATGATATTATTGGATATTGTGATATTATTTGGGGACCAATTTGGCCACAGTATAGGCTCTATGCAAAACATAAGGCCTATCTAAAATACTTATTACATAAGTAACTTATATCAAACTTCTTAATTACTTGACAACCATCTTAATCTTTACGATAATCATCGCAGCCTCTTGTCGTGCAGGTGGTAAAGCAGGAAGTGGAGAAATATTTGTGACTAAGGGATTATGGGAATAAGTTAAATGGCCCAAAAATTGAAATAAGAAATAAATTGTGCAAAAAATGAAGTCATTTACTGTACAAGTCAAATAAACATCATACAATTGTTGAAATATAAAAAGAAACAAATGAAATTAGTAAAAAGTAACCGGAATAAATACATATGTAAGCGCAAAGACGCCATCTAGTGGACGTAAAAAGGCATACGCAGAAGTCTCAGTAACTGCAGATATAGTGAAGTCACCTTTCTACGGAGCCGTTGAAGGGACATTGGCGGAAAAAAAAAACAGATTGGCGAAAAAAAAAAGAAGACTTTCTCGTGCGCACGCGAAAGAATCTCGTGAGCACGCGAAAGTATCTCGTGCGCACGCGAAAGTATCTCTTGCGCACGCGAAAGAATCTCGTGCGCACCTGAAAGTTTCACGTGCGCACGAGAAACTTTTTGCGTGCTCACGAGTTAGTGTGTGCCTGTTGTGCATAAAAAGGCCTTTAGATGGCACCATAAACAATATATATATTAAAATTAAAAACTGTTTAATTTGTTTTAAAACGTCATATAATTCGCACAACACAGAAATGGCATGAATATAACATGTAATATAATCTATACCGTCAATATAAAGCTTATTGAAGCTTCATGTATTTAACACATCTTAATGCAAGCTTGTCATTTTATGCGCGCCGGTGGATCGACCCTGCAGCGCGTTGTTCAAACGATATGGACAATGGACAAACACTATACGCGCTTATGAAATAACCGATTCGTCAACGAATACCATGATCACTCTTATTTATATTATAAAGACATGAACAAGGCCACCGGGATTCTTCCCATACATAATAGACTAAGTATTTGGCCCCTAAGCTCTGTAATGAGTTTAGCCTTTAAAAAGTTACTGCCTTCATTTATTAATACACGTTGTGCATGTTTTACATCAGACGTTTCAAAATATCACCTCCAAACTGCATAGACGTACCTATTCATTTCTAATTAATCTACATTTCATTTAAACTGGTGCCATCTAAAGGCCTTTTTATGCATAACAGGCACTCGAAAGTTTCTCGTGCGCACGTGAAACTTTTCTCGTGCGCACGAGATTCTTTCGCGTGCGCACGTGATACTTTCGCGTGCGCACGAGATACTTTCGCGTGCTCACGAGATACTTTCGCGTGCGCACGAGATACTTTCGCGTGCTCACGAGATACTTTCGCGTGTTTTTTTTTTTCGCCAATCTGTTTTTTTTCCCGCCAATGTCCCTTCAACGGCTCCGTAGCTATCGGTACTTGAGAAATTAAGAAAAACATTTCCTCTTTTTTATTGCTAAATAAACGTTACCTAGCATTTTAACTGACCAGCCATTTCTAATTTGAGATAATATTTAAAACATTTACCTGCATTTTCGTTATTCGCAATCTCGCACTGCACGCGAAATGTACGTCCGTCCCACACTACACAGAGCTCGCGCGCACACAACACGAAAGCTCGCGGCGCGCATAATAGAGTGACGATGGCGGAGAGAAACAAACGTTCTAAAGTCTGGCTACATTTCACGCGAGTATACAGATAATGCTCGTTGCAACAAGTGCAACAAGACTTTTGCTTGTAAGAGCGGTAACACAAGTAATCTAGCTAAACATCTCTCTAAAGTGCATTATGTGCAGACAGAGAAATGGAAAGTTTTCGACTGCCTGCTAGCTAATAGTTCATCATCCACGTCCTCAGGTACGTATGCTAGCCTAGCAGTCTTCCTAAATAACACAGACATAAACATTGCATAAGATTTCTTTAAATTAGTATGTAATAATTTAATAAACACACATCGCATAAAAAATTAGCCTACATATAAATCTTTAGAGTGTGTTTTTTATGCAGTAGCCTAAATAAATCTTAAACATAAAAACTGCTTTCACAGAACTGCGTTTAAAATGGATGAATAATAATAAATTATGCTTAAGAAATTATAAAGCAGAGCTTACCTAAAAAATTCATTTGTAGCGATGAAATACATAAACTTTTTTTGTGTTTGTGTAAATTGCAAGAGGTTACAAACCTGTATAATTATTATTATTATTAAACAAAAACAACAAAAAACATATACAAATTTAGGACCACATGCATTTTATTTTAATTCTCTATGAATAATAGGCGGGTATCAGTCATCTTTTACCTGCATTAAGATATGTTAGGTCAACGAATGTAAAGAATACGAATGTTTTAAAAAGTGAAAAAAACTCCAGCTTTAGTTTTGTCTTTCATAAAAAAAACACAACAAAAAAGTACCGATAAGAGTACCGTTAAAGTACCGGACCGATAAGTGGTATCGATAAAAGTAGTAGTACCGTTAAAACCTTAACGATACCCATCCCTATGAGTGCAGGTAAAACACTACAGACATCATGTACATCAATATAACCATTTTGTCGGTTTTGACTGATGTGAGGTGAAACTATCCATAACAAAGCTATATAAAAAACTATATAATACACAGAAATATTTAAAAGAGAGTAAAAGTATGTGTAATTACTTGTCATAAGGGTAAGGCCTACATACTGAAAGTAAGACTGACAGTGTCACAAACAGTAGGTAGTGGAAGGGGTAAAAATCATCAGGAACAGGTGCAGGGTATGAACTGACAAACAATCAGCAATAAGACGAAAGGGAGGGAAACACAGACGAGACTCAGAGAGAGAGTAGGTGACCAAAAAGGCCCAAAAGCCTCTCTTTCAACAGGAAACAAGGGATCATGTCCTGGTTCTGCCCCTAGACGTGAGGCAGAAACATGACAGACAGGCACACAGGTATCTACTGCCAGACACTGCAAAAGAGCCCTTATGAATTGTATAGGAAATTACATAACATTTTTTATAACAAAGGGAAATTGAGATTTTGATAATTTAAACACTAAAAATTTACTCCAGTAATTCTCAATAGCCACGTTCACCTAGCACCAAAATACGGTTATCAGCCCTTTATTTGAGTCATTAATATGGTTGTGATCACAACAGTTCACTTATTTATGAGGATGACAATTCACCTGTAAACTTTCAGGACTCACAACCGCATTTACTGTGAACATCAGTTTGCTACAGCATCTGATTTTATTTACGTCTTATTCTATTAAATAGAGCTTTTCTAGATGCTAACAACGTTCTCTCTTTCCCTGCTATAGATTTTCCCAACAACATTTGTGTGCGGTTATTAGGTAAGAAATGGAGATAAATATATTTTGATCTTTTTTTGTGACAGAGACAATACAGTGTTGTGGATAAGGACAAATGTAGTGTAAATGAATCACAAATGACTAATCTAAGATGGGCTTCTTCTTCTCCCCTGCTGTGGGTGTTATATGGTGCAGCCATGGCCTTCTTCATCCACTTTAAAATGATTGTCAATATTCTAATGAAGTTGTGTTTTGAAAAATCAAGTTTTGAAACTAATACGGATTTTTTGGTCATTTAATACTATATGCTTATGTTTACCATGATTTTTAGGCACACAGTGTTAAGCAGCACATAACATATGCAATATGTTATGATGAAACACTCCTTCCAGAGATAGTTGTGACGAGTCACCCCTGGCGCTATCAGCGTCGCCATGGACAGCTGCCGCTGGCCACAGGCAGACGCCGATCAATAGTCAAACGAAGGTGAGCAACGTCTCCAGGAGGTTGGAATATCACTGAGCCTCTGCATGCTTTTATGTCCTACAGGATCGGATATCTAAATACGGCTGAAGGAACACTACCACGAACCCGGAAGTAAAAGGACCCGGAAGGATAGATTTGTATTGCTTCATGAAAGAAGGAAAGAGAAGCAAGACTCGACGCCTGCTAATCAAGCGTCGCATATGAACTCTTACTCAGTGGCATTATCAACTCCTTGTCTAATAAAATACCCTTCGGGGGTGGTAACTTGTACTTCTGTGTACGTGTCGTTGCTTCGCCCGTAACACAGTTTAGACAGTTTAGCTTGTACGTGACAGAGGCAGCTGGAATCGATATGACGAGCAAAATGAACACCCAGGATGTGAAATTTAATGGGTGTGCTTTTTAATTGTTTTTAAACAATGGCACCTGTCCTCCTTCTGAGCACAAAGGTTGTCCTTTGGTACCTTTTTATGTTCTCTAGTACATGTTCTCATCACAGTGATGCCTAGAAAAGGGTTGATCAAAAAAGTTGATTGTGAAATGTGCATGGTTTAAGTTTCAGCTCATTTTATCCCTCATCACACGGTCGGTTAAGAAATCTGGAGTTGCAGTTTAGTTGTGTCTAAAAAGTATGTGACTATCTGTTGTGATTCTCAGGACAGAACTTTAAGTGCAGACAGACAAGTTAGACAAAAAACTTTGATTAAAATAATAATCCCACGATGGGGCAAACAAGAACTCAAAACAGGGGATAAACATAAAATGTGCCACGAAGAGCAAAACAAAATGAAGTCCAAAATGAAGCACTTGGAAATAATCCACAAAAGAAACGGCAGGAACTAAGTCATTGAACGGGGGCTATGGACACAATATACAAGACAAACGCAATGCACGGGTTATAGAACACGACAGCCTTTAATGGGGAAACTAATGAGGGGAGATTACACAGGGCATGTGAGGGCCATGAAACACTAATGACGAGATGACGGGTAACAAAGGGCGGGGCGGGTCACGTCCAGAAGCCAGACATGGATGTTCCAGAGATCTGGTCTCGGGTGCAAAACTATGCTCTTCCCCTGAGAAAGAAGGTCCTTCATCGGCGGAATCGGCCAGGGGGGAGTTGTTGTCACAAGCATCAGCTCTGAGAACCAAGTCTGGTTGAGCCAGTGGGGCGCAACCAACAGAAGTTAATGCTCCTCTTCCCCACCTTGCACAGGAACTATGCAAGGAGGCCCACTGGGGGAAGGCGTACTTCCGCTCATCCCACAGCCAACTGTGGACAAAGGCATCCATTCCGTGGGGAGCCTCGGTCAAGGAGTACCAAAGTGGACAATGGGAGGTATCCAGGGAGGCATACAGGTCCACCTGCGCCTGCAAGAACTGATCTCAAATGTGATGGACGGCGCGTGGATGGAGTCGCCACTCTGCATGCCCATTGCACACAGCACCCCAGCCGAGCAAGATGGCGTCTGTCGTCATCATGACGCGCCTCGAGACCTGCCTCATCGGGACTTCTGCCCGGAGGAAGGACATGTCTGTCCAGGGGACTTGGGTGTGATGGCAGTGAGACATGATGTGAATACGTCTCATGCCGGTGTGCCACACTATCCAAGGAACTCGACTCTGAAGCAAATGCTGAACCGGTCTCATATGCATCGAGCGATCTTACAAATATACTAATTTATGTTTAAAAGAACAAATAAAATGATAGGTTCGAAACAGTGGTGCAGTCCTAACTAAAAAGTGGTGTATTATACTAAACGACGATAACCCCGACCACACATGGCCAAAAGACAGGGGTCAGTGTGTTTGTTTGATTTGTTTTTCTAGTAATATATGACAATTATTTCAGTTAAATATTTATGCATTATTCTTCGCTTATGCTTTGAATATGAAGTTATAGAATTGGAAAATAAATAAGGTTGGAAAAAACAGGTCTATGCCAGTACTGTCGACCTAAATACAATATTTTTACAAATCATCATATCTTTGTAACACATCACATATACAAGAATACGTAAAAACATATGCAAGATTTTACAGAGATGTAACTTTTTCATCACTGCCATCTCTGTGTTAATACTTGTTAATAATTTAAGGGGAAGATATTAATGTATGAAGTTAAGGTTGTGGTAAAAACAGATTACATTGTTTTAAATGTTGAATAAACGTAACAATTAGGTTCACAATGACTTTAATGGGAACGAGGATACATAGAAAATGTAAAGAGAGTAGGGCCATGTAGGTGCTTTATTTAATTTCATCATGTGTCATTTAAAGAAAGCTAGTATTAAAAGTTGTGACAGATACCAAAGATTTTCGATACACTGCAATATCGTAAAGAGATAAAGCAGCGCAAGAGAACCCGTGAATTCAGTGTCAATGCCAGATGAGAGGATCCACTGCCGGTGAGCGCCCTTTAAACCAGCTTTGACTAAAAGTGAGCAGTTTTATCAATATTAGCTGACGGCTTCAGCGGGACTCTTTCAGTCATTGATGGGATGAGCTCCTCGCAGGCGAGTTGCCAACACTGAAGATGATGCGCTTGGCGTGGTTGGCGGAGGTGGGGCCGCAAGAAATTTTGAGAATTTTCTTAAGAAATGCTCCAATTGTATGACTGAATTGTGAACGCGAAACGGTTAAAGGGAAAGCAGCCACAAAAGCAGCTTGGATACGTTAAGCAGGAGAACAAAGGGGTATACACTAATATAGATCTTTAGAAGTCGTTATACGCAAACAGCACTGTGGAAGAAGTAAGCATACGCCGTATGCGCGCGTATGGCCCCAACTACACCACTGGTTCGAAACAACCTGAGGGTGAGCAAATGATGACAGAATTTTAATTTTTGAGTGAACTATCCCTTTAAGACACTTCTTTGGGATTTTTTTTTGGGACACTTCTTTTGTGCAGGTTGGGATTTAGAAATATCAGATGACTCAGCTTGGATGGGCCCTAATGCGATTTCTCTAGTTGCACGGGTGGGTGAGGTTCTTAGATGTCTGTGCAGATATGTTGTCGACCCTGCTCTGACGGATATTTTCATTTTACAAATTCTGCACTTGGCTTTGTGTGAGAATGTGGATTTCGGCCTTGTCCCGTACATAACCTAAAATGTTTGTATGCCTTGGAATGTGGATTTCGGCCTTGTCCCGTACATAACCTGAAATGTTTGTATGCCTTGTCCTAAATCATCTGTTCTGTCTCACGATGAGTAATCTCTCTTAAGAACCACGAAAACAGAGACCTGAGCTGAGGCAAGCACACCTGACGATCGGGCACAGACCTACATTAAAGGGGGTGAGTGTTTTTTTCTTCTATACAGTTTTTTTCTGACTTAGAGAAATAAAACGCTTACCCTGTAGGATTCTTGTGGAATTAATATTTCGTACAGACGAAATAGGGTTTTTCAATTCATGTTAGTGGGAATTCGCTTTCCCATTGTTGTGACAGCGCAGCTGGCAACAGTGATTAATTAATTCATTATTAACGCACGAATATGAACGGTAATGCAGTACTGATCACACTGTAACTTGGGATCGCGGTGTCAGCTTGGCTACTCAGAGGAAAAAGGCTCAGTTACTCAGAATTGAAAAGATTTATTTATTCAAAGGTTGAATAAAAAATTGGGGAAATTTATTATTATTATCACAATTCATGTGTATAGTGGAATATTGTTATCAGGAAAAAAGACGGTGAACTTTATATCACCCCAGATCACAATATAATATATGCAATATTGTTGAAACTGTCAGTCGATCGAACCCATGAGTTTGCTGCTATTTTTGTTTTTGTCTATATTGTTTTTATCACTGCCATTTTTTGAAGTGTAAGATGGGGAGTTCTGTTTCAAGGCCACTGCCGGGCGAAACGCCAGTCGCATTTATGTACAGAAATAATCAAGGATTTTATACAGATCCATATGTTAGCAATCTCGCAGGATGGTCAGAGGGTATGAAACCGCAAATTGATATTCCCTATCCGAGGGACGGTTCATTTTCTGATGAAAATATGGCTTTGTCAAAGAGCATGGTGAAAGAAGGTTGGGGAAACCCCATGTGGGATTATCCATACATGAATAAAGCTTATGCCGTATGGAAAGACATGAAAAAGGTCTGGGACCAGGGTCCCGAAAAAGCACAAGTTGTTGCGTATGTTGCAAACCAAAATCAGTGGCCTTTAGAAAAGCCGCCCGCATACTCTGTCCCTTGCCAAAGCCAGATTCTTCCTTCTGCACCCCTGCTAACAGCAAAACCCAAAATTGTTGCAAAATGTAACACTAAGGGTCAGGAACAACCAGTCGATATTAAACCGCCTAAAACACCGTTGAGACGATGTATTGATAATAGACCTGACACAACGGAGAGACCTCAAAACTCAATGGTTTGGGTGAGAGCTAGAAATACGCTAAATGTGAGGCCGATACGAATGTCTGACATGGAAACAATTTGTAAAAGCTTGCCATCTCCACAGGAAGCGAGGAAATATGTGTCGATAAATCTATGTTTTCAGGCTTTCGAGAAAAACGGAACAATGAGCAGAATTTTGAAAATCCACAGCAGCCACACTCTAGCCAAAGGAGGAAGTCAGACATAATCTGCTTTCACTGCGGCAGGAGGGGCCACTACAAACGAGAGTGCAGACAGTTGCACAAGTTTGAGTCACCCCAGCCGACCTCTGGTGACAACACAGCTCAACACACACACACACCACAGCGCGCACCGCAGCGCAGACATGACAATACAGTTGATTAATATCCGACTCAGTGGCACTCAAACCAAGCCTAGAGGTGCCCGCAGAGTGATGTCAGTTCTGATTTATGTATGGTGACCCTATCATTCTCGAATAGGGGGGAGGATTTGCCTTATTTTTCGCTTTTGGTAAATGGGCAGCCTCAAACATTTCTGCTTGACACAGGTGCAGACGCTTCGTCTATGACCTCTAGCAGTTATGAGGGTCCCATAACTAATCAAATTATTCACTCTGTGGGAATTTCAGGAACTGACATTGCCTGCGCTATGACACCCCCATTAGAGGTTAGAGCAGACGGCATCACAACTTTCTTCCACAAATTCACAATTATTCCAGGTGCCCCATTAAATCTTTTAGGTCGTGATATGATGCATAAATTAGGCATGGATATTAAGTTTACTGATCACAAAGTTGTTTTTTCTTTTCTGTCTAGTCTACAGGCATCCGTCGATCCTTTGCCGACAGGTGGACAGCCAAGCGGTTCACAAGCGCCTGCCTCGGGTGACAGCATGTCTACACGGGTAGACTCCATGATTAACCCTTTGTTATGGTCTCAGTTCAAGGATGACACTGGTTTCATTGACATGGAACCTTATAGGGCTAAACTGAAAACTAACAAGCCTGTCTAAATTAAACAATACCCTTTGTCTAAAGATAAGGAACTAGGTATTACGCCATTGATTGAAAAGTTTGTCAAACAGGGTGTCCTCGAACTAACACATTCACCATATAACACACCAATTAATCCTGTAGTGAAAGCTGATGGGAAAACTTGGAGATTAACTCAAGATTTAAGAGCAGTAAATCAGTTAATCATACCACTTGCACCAATTGTGCCTGATGTTTTGACTGTTATGAATTCTGTACCATACTCACACAAGTATTTTACAGTAATTGATTTGTGTGCAGCTTTTTTCTCTATGACTGTACACCCAGATACTCAGCCTTTGTTAGCTTTTACATTTAAAGGACAACAGTATACATGGAAACACCTTGCACTGGGCTACGCAGACTCACCCGCTGTCTTTTCTGCAGCAGTGCACAGAACTTTGGCCAAAATGACTGATTTGCCACCATCAGTTTGTGTTCTTCAGTTTGCAGATGACATCCTCGTGTCGGGGGAGACGGAGGAGGACTGTGAAAAAGCGTCTGTTATTGTTTGCAATGTACTTGCTGAAACAGGGTTCAAAGCCTCAAAGGACAAACTGCAATGGGTCAAAACTAAAGTGACCTATTTAGGACATGTGCTGATGCAGGGTCTTAGAGCAATCTCTACAGACAGGGTCCAGCTGATCAGAAAGGTTAAGTCCCCACGAACAGTGCAGCAGTTACAAAGCTTTCTGGGACTCATTAACTATTGTCGACATTGGATACCTGACTGCGCGATTCACGATAGGCACCTGAGGGGTCTGATCGATCACAAAGCTCCGCCAAACACACCGTTGGAGTGGACTGCGGAAGCCGATGAACATTTCAATGCTTTGAAAACAGCCATCACGACAGCCCCAGCATTGGGTCTGCCGGACTACACCAAGCCTTTTCACTTGCATTTTAGGGAGTCATTGGGTGCGGCTCTGGGGGTCCTTTTGCAACAGCGTGGCTCAACATATAAGCCAGTTGCATACCTGTCTAAGAAGTTAGATAACATATTCACAGGTATGCCAGCATGTCTTCGTGCTGTGGCTGCAGCTGCTCTGATTGTACAGATGGCTGAGAAAACTGTGCTGTCACACCCTTTAACACTATATGCATCCCATCAGGTTGGTGCAATCTTACACAACATGCAAACGCAACACATGACAGCGCAAAGACGCTCAGGTTATGAGGCTACTCTGTTGGCAACGAAGAATCTTAGCATTCAACCGACAGCAAACATTAATCCTGTTTTGCTGGGTATTTTGGGTATGGTAGACATGGCAGATTTTAATGTTGAACATGATTGCATCTTTGAACTGACTACCTCTTATTCTTCTAGCGTCGATCTGTTGGATACGCCCCTAGAGGGGGGAGAACATATTTATGTTGATGGGTCTTGTTCAAAGCCATCTGACGGTGTCTATCTCTGTGGTTTCCGAGTCAGGAGAGGTAAAAGAAGCTTTTGCTCTAGACTACAATTCGGCTCAAGCAGCAGAGTTGATAGCATTAATACGGGCTTGTGAGCTGATGACAGGAAAGAGAGTAACAATTTACACAGACTCTAAGTATGCTTGGAGTGTTCTTCACCATTATGCAAAAATGTGGGAAGCACGAAGTTTCACAACTGCTGATGGAAAGCCAATAGCACATGCAAATCTGATAGGACAGTTGACTGAAGCAGTTCAGCTCCCGCTCGAAGTGGCCATAGTGAAGGTCAAGGGTCATGCTTCAGGGGAGGATGAACAGGCTATAGGCAACAGAAGGGCTGATGAAACCGCAAAGGCAGCAGCTCAAGCTCAGAATAAATCACCATTTCATCAGAAAGATGAAACACAGGTAGCAATGACAGTGCACATAACAAATGTACCTGACATTGACATCAAAATCCTGCAAAGTCAACCAACACAGGGAGACTTAGAGCATTGGAGCAAAAATGTTTGTGCTCCTGACAAAGAAGGAATCATAAGAGATGAACAGGGTAGAATTGCACTACCAAAATTAGGGTTAATTATCCTAATTAGACATTACCACGGGCTATCTCACACCAGTTGTGCAAAAGTAGGTCAAGCAATTGATCGATTATATTGCATCGCTGATGTTCATAGGACTGCAAAGCTCATTTTGGATGCATGCTTAACATGTGCTCAGGTGAATCCGCACAAATCAGCTAAGCACGATGCATTGACACATCCGGAAGCTCCTTTTCAACATCTACAAATTGATTTTACGCACATGCCGCCAATAGGTAATTTAAAATATCTTTTGGTACTGGTTGATCGATTCTCAAAGTGGCCTGAAGCATTTCCGTGCGCAAGAGAAGATGCTAAAACAGTGGTAAAAATCTTAACGAAGGAGATTGTGCCCAGGTGGGGAATACCTTTCATTTTGGAATCGGATAACGGGACGAGTTTCACGTCAAAGGTAACGCAGCTCTTAGCAAAAGCGTTGTCTATTGATTGGCATTTTAATATTCCATACCATCCGCAAAGTGCAGCAGTCGTGGAAAGAAGTAATCGAACACTAAAAACACGCCTAACAAAAGCGGTACTTGAAACAGGAAGAAAGTGGGTTGATTTGTTGCCCGCAGTTTTGACAGAAATAAGAATGACTCCATCTTCCACGACAAAATTGTCACCTTTCGAGGTACTAATGGGTAGACCTTTCCCGACCCCGTGGGTCAAAGGCCGGTCTGGTATTTCTTCCTTAGGGGACCTTGAGGTGATCCAGGAGGACTACGTGACTTCCCTAGTCAAAAAGTTAAACTCTATATGTGCTGATGTTTCTTTGTGTCTTCCTCTTCCCTCAGAACAGCCTACTCATAACTTTGTTCCAGGACAGAAAGTCTTTGTGAGAACTCTGAAGCCAACAAGGGTTGGAGAATCAAAGTACCACGGACCAGCGACTGTGATTGCCGTTACACGGACAGGAGTTCTGACGGACTACCAGCCACAGTGGATACACGCTTCCAGACTGAAGTTGTGTCTTCAGGAGAGCAGGCAAGCACCAAATTTAAAATAGAATCTCACAAAGGGGATTCACCTTACTGCACCTCAGGGTGGAGAAAGCACTGACTAAGCTGAGGAAAGAACTACCTTTTGTGAGGTGGGGGCCACCCAAAGCAAGAAGATAGAAGGCCCATTGAGCCAATAGTGCTGACTCCGTAGTTTCCCCTGAAATGCACCGAGGGCCAAATTAAATTGTCAAAAGGAAAAATTGTTATCCTAAAGTGGAAAATTTCCTATGGATTTCTTTGATATGAATTCTTACAGTATTTCTACTATGTTTTGTTCTTTAAAGGGGACACAGGCCTAGGTTGTCAGACCGTTGGTCTGAAAGTGGCCATTGTGAGAATGTGGATTTCGGCCTTGTCCCGTACATAACCTGAAATGTTTGTATGCCTTGGAATGTGGATTTCGGCCTTGTCCCATACATAACCTGAAATGTTTGTATGCCTTGTCCTAAATCATCTGTTCTGTCTCACGATGAGTAATACCCAAGAGACATGTCTGACCCGGACTGGATGACATTAATCTGGTCAACATGTCCCTGAATGTTCTAGATGATGGAGAACAGGGAACTAAAATATTCAATTCAATTCAATTCAAGTTTATTTATATAGCGCTTTTCACAATGTGTATTGTTTCAAAGCAGCTTTACAGGGGCAAACAGGAAAAACAGAAAAACACAGCACAGTGCATGGTATTCATACAACGAGTAAGACCATACTAATAAATAATAGCTAATTTCTAAATAAATAAATAAATGAATGAATGCAGTCTCCCGGTGAGCAGGCCAACACTGCCCTGCTGTGGCGAGGAACCCAAACTCCAATGATTAATTAATGGAGAAAAAAACCTCGGGAGAAACCAGGCTCAGCCGGGAGGGCCAGATCCCCTCTGACGTGTCATAGCTGCACTCAAACTGGTGACATGTGATTTAAGTTTAGCATTTAATACCAAATGTTGTAACTTCAGCATTAATAAGCCAAATAGTACGTCTTTGCTCTTGGTTGGGGATGTAGTGGTCTGAGCTGGGATGGTCCGATGGTCATATTTCTCTTGGCTGGTGGTGGAATTGCCTTAGATGGAGCTGGGATGGTCAGTCAGTCTGCAGCTGTAGCTGGCGTGATCTCAAATTGGGGATGGGCATCTGTCGGTCGTCTGGACATGGTGGAACTTCTTCCTACCTCGGGATGGGCATCCCGAGGCAGAGGCGGAAAGAGAATAAAGAGGATAATTAGCGTAGCTGCTGTTCATTAACTATGCATTAAGTGAAAGCTTGGCTGAAAAGATGTGTCTTTAATCTAGATTTAAATTGGGAGAGTGTGTCTGACCCTCGAATAGTATCAGGAAGGCTATTCCAGAGTTTAGGTGCTACGTATGAGAAAGCTCGTCCCCCTTTGGTGGATTTTGTTATTCTAGGTGTTGTCAAAAGTCCTAAGTTTTGAGATCTTAGGGAGCGTGATGGGTTGTAACGTGATAAAAGCTCGGTTAAGTAAGTAGGTGCTAAACCGTTCAGGGCTTTGTAAGTAATTAAAAGAATTTTAAAATCAATACGATACTTAATGGGTAGCCAGTGAAGCGATGTTAAAACTGGGGTTATGTGATCGTATTTTCTTGACCTAGTAAGAACTCTGGCAGCAGCATTCTGAACTAACTGTAGTTTGTTTATCGATGATACAGGACAACCACTAAGTAGGGCATTACAATAGTCAAGCCGTGAGGTCACAAATGCATGAATAAGCTTTTCTGCGTCTGCAACACATAAACTATTTCGTAATTTGGCAACATTTCTAAGGTGGAAGAAGGCTATTTTTGTGATATTTGAGATGTGATTTTTAAATGACAGGTTGCCGTCTAATATAACGCCTAGATCTTTAACAATATTTGTTGGAGTAACAGTGCAGCCTTCAATTTGCAGGCTGTAATCGGAGATATTCTGTTTACTTGATTTTGGTGCTATAAGTAATATTTCTGTTTTGCTAGAGTTTAAAAGGAGGAAATTACTAGTCATCCAGTGTTTTATGTCCTCGATGCACTCAGCCAGTTTGGATAGCTTAAATTAATCATTTGGTCTTGATGAGATATATAGCTGAGTATCATCTGCATAACAGTGGAAGCTAATTCCATGTTTTCTAATAATGTTTCCGAGGGGCAGCATGTATATGGAGAAAAGCAGGGGTCCTAAAACCGATCCCTGAGGTAATCCATAATTTACTTGCGTAAGATTTGACGATTTCCCATTTAAATGGACGTATTGATATCTGTCTGTTAAGTAAGATCTGAAC
The DNA here is from genome assembly GCA_029783895.1 of Triplophysa bombifrons. Classification (NCBI taxonomy): domain Eukaryota; kingdom Metazoa; phylum Chordata; class Actinopteri; order Cypriniformes; family Nemacheilidae; genus Triplophysa; species Triplophysa bombifrons. Next base: position 3,988,700 of record CM056448.1, read on the forward strand.
CATTGCAGTGCCTGTCCCTGAATACCGATATAATTGTGTAAACGATCTAGTAGTATTTTATGGTCTACAGTATCGAAAGCAGCACTAAGGTCAAGCAGGACTAAGAGTGAGATGTTACCTTTATCTGAAGCAATAAGGAGGTCATTTGTAATTCTAACGAGCGCAGTTTCAGTGCTGTGATGCGGTCTAAAGCCAGACTGAAACTTTTCGTGCATGTCATTATTTTGTAGGAAGGTACACAGTTGAGTTGATACTACTTTTTCTAGTATTTTAGACAAGTACGGGAGATTTGAAATCGGTCTATAGCTTCCAAGTTCATTGGGGTCCAAGTTTGGTTTTTTGATAAGAGGCTTAATTACAGCCAGCTTAAAGGGCCCTGGGACATGTCCTAGATTAATTGACGAGTTGATGATGTTACAAATGGGCTCAATTACAGCAGGTAGTAACTCTTTTAATAAAGTAGTCGGAATGGGGTCTAATAAGCATGTCGTCGGTTTGGATGTTGCAATAACTTTAATTAATTCTTCCTGATTTATAGGAGAAAAACACTCTAGCTTTTCTTTTTGGGTGACGGTTGAAACTAATTCTTCCGACACACTTGGAGGTTTGGTTTTAGCTATGTTGTCTCGTATTATTTCGATTTTATCGGTAAAAAACTTCATGAATTCATTGCTACCAAGGTGCGGCGGAATACCCAGGTCAGGTGGAGTCTGTTTGTTTGTTAGTTTAGCAATTGTACTAAATAAAAACCTTGGATTGTTTTTGTTATTTTCTATGAGGTTACGGAAATGCTCGGCTTTTGCTGCTTTTAGTGCCTTTTTGTAACAGCTTGCACTCTCTTTCCATGCAATTTTAAAGACCTCTAATTGGGTTTGTTTCCATTTTCGCTCCAGTTTACGAGTTTCTCTTTTTAGGGCTCGAGTGGTGTTATTATACCATGGTGCTATGATCTTTTCAATAATCCTTTTTGACTTCATATGTGCGACCGCTTCTAATGCGTTAGAGAAAATAGTGCCCATGTTGCTGGTCATGCCATCGAGCGATTCTATATTAGTTGGAAAGGTTATTAGAGGAGTCAGATCTGGCAAGTTCTTTACGAAACTATCTTTAGTAGTTGAGGTGATTGTTCTACCCTGTCGATAACGAGATATACAACTGATTTCTGCAGTGCGAAGTGTACATGTTATAAGATGTTATAAAATATGCTGTCTTGACAAAATAATATGATCCGAGGTCTGGTGATCTTGATCCGAGGTCTGGTAATTTTCCATGACCGAATGTTACTTCCTGTTTTATGCATATAAATGTTACCCCTTAATACAATAAAATTGGACTCTGATTGAACTGCACATCTCGTGTCTGTGTCTTTCTTGGTCTCCGGGATCCCGAAACTCTGAAAGTCCAATCGACTCGACTCTTCAACTTAGAATAACCGAATTTAGACTTAGGGGACAAGTAAGAAATAATCTTACACTTTGCAATCTTCAATGTTATTGAAATGCAGCCAGATGCTGCTTCATTTTCCTTTTTTGCTAATTTCTTTGAATATGCATACACCTAAATCCGGCTCCCCTGCCTCTCTCTGTTGCTCTGTGTAGCTAGCCTGTACCACTACACTCGCTATTATCAGAGCGTGTTTCCTCCTTCCTTCTTTCAAATTGACCTGCCAATGTGCACCTATTTCACATGCAATATTAATTATATAATTTTTTTTATTCTAAAGCAGTCCCCCCAATAGTCACACAAATAGTGCAAAGCAGTATGCAAACGGTGGCGAGGAACCCAAAGCTCCAATCGAGAAAAAAAAATCAGGAGAACCCAGGCCCAACCAGTTTCCCTCTAGCAAATCTGCTGCATCTGTAACAAGCCAGACGGGATGAGAGCTCTGAGGCACACCGGTCCCGCATCTCTCACGGAGGAGATCGGGAGCATATGAGGACGAGCGACAGGACTGCTGACGAGAGAGGTTGTCAGTCAGCTGTGCAGCACTCTCCGATGGCTGGGCAGCGCTCTCCGGGAGCTGGGCAGCGCTTTCTGGGAGCTGGGTGGCACACAAGGACAGGAACAACAAAACAAGATGGGGTGTCGACTGGTTTGGCCTAGGCACCAGTTGGGATGCAGGCATGGATCTGTGGCGGGAATAGAACGCCGGTGGTTTCAACCCTGTAGGGGAACCCGACAACCTCAACCCTGGAAGAAAGCCCGACGGTCTCAAGCCCGGATGGGGTTCCGGCGGTCTCAACCCTGGAAGGGAGTCCGGCAGTCCCCAACTCTTGAAGGGAGCCCGGCGGCATCGGCCCCTTCCTCTTTGATCCCAATGTCTGCGTGGTCCATTTATGGCTGGTTAATTCTGTCATGATTCTCGGGTTGGGTGAGGTGAGAGACAGAGGACCCAAGTGCAGACAGGGAGGTAAGGGGTTTACAAGACTTTAATAAGGAATAATAACAAGACAAAACAAAAACCCCCGAGGGGGTTAAACAACATAACATAAAGGGACACAGGAACAAGGGCTAACTACACATAAACAAGACTAAAGTTAAACATAAGACATAACTAAAAAATAACTAGACTAGACTAGAGTAGAGTAGACTAGAGTAGACTAGAGTAGACTAGAGTAGACTAGAGTAGACTAGAGTAGACTAGACTACAGGGACTCACCCACATGACGCAAGAGACAGAAACAATGAACCAGCACAAGACAAGAGACACAAGGTTAATATAAAGGGAGCCCTATCAAGAGGGGACAGGTGCAGGGGATAAACTAATTAATTAACACTAACTAGGAAACAGGAGGGCGGGAACAATGACAAGACCCAAAAACAGACATAAAACAAGGGATCCTGTCCGATTCCGAATGGGATGAATCGGAATCATGACACTAAACATTCACGCGCCATGAACAAAAAAGTATCCCTATGATTTTGTTTGCAGGAAATAATTGTTTAACTTATGAAAAAAAATGATGCTGTTTAAAAAGCATCTTCCTGTGTTTTTCTGTGGAGAATCATGTTCATTTAATAGTTGGTCATGAATTATTTTAGTACTTGTGTTATAATATTATTAAAGATCTCTGGGTTTAAATTGTCTGTCTCAAAGTGTCTTTACTCTGAAGTCATAACACAAAACATGATGAGAGTGATTATCAGGAAGGGAAAACACTGCAGTTCAGAAGAATAAACATTCTGTGAGTCTTTCATTGACTTGTGTTAATGTTTAAAATCAATCCAGCAAAGAAATTATTTAAAACAGCAGTTTACCTTATTTTCATCTGCTGGTTTCCTGCTAAGAGCAGAAGATTTCCACGTGCAATTGACATTTGATTTGTAAATAGCACTTGAATTAACATGAAGTTGACTTGAGAATGTTCATCGAGCAGGACTTGTCGAAGGGTGGGTTTGGACACTTGTGTGGTTTATCATTTGACAGTTGTGATTAATCATATCAGGGAAATTCTAGGATTTTCAGTTAAGGGGGCTCAGTTAAAATAAAAATAAATAAATAAAATGTATGTTTGACTAAAAGGATATGGTAAACGTATTGCAGCATTCCACTGTATTGCATAAATGGGTATATCATTGGAGTACTGAACAAGTACACACACCTGTTAAACACACAATTCTACTGTTTTCATTTCTAGTACAAGCATCTGTCTATGTGCAAGTACAAACAGTAAAATATAACCAGAAAATAACATATAACTTTAAAGTGAGACTGAGACATGGATTCATCCTGAAGACTCAGCCACACCCGCTGCTCTCTCCACAAACTACTCCTTCTCACACCCTCCCTGCCAAATTGGAAGAGGAGGGGGCACAGGTTTGCTTATCAACAATAATTGGAAATATTCCACACTACCTTCCCTATGCAACAACTATTCGTTTGAATACCATGCTGTTAATATCACTTTTCCCACTTAGCTTAGCGTTGTTGTAGTTTATCGCCCCCCAGGTCCTCTTCACAACTATTGAAGAGTTAGATGTGCTGCTCTCATCATTCCCGGAGGATGGCGGCCCTCTTGCAGTCTTTTGAGACTTCAACATCCACCTGGAGAACCCATATGCTTCTGACCTCCACACTTTCACCGCCTCGTTCGACCTCATGCGCCTCGCCAAAGACAACATTCAAGTCACACCTCTTCCCATTTCTGACCACTTCTTCATCACTTTCAACATAATCCTACCTATATTAGACAGAACCTTCGCTCTCTCTTCCCTAGCACCCTCTCTGCTAAAGTCACATTCTCTCTTCCCTCGAACTTTGCATCTCTAGATGCTAACACTGCCACCGACAGCTTATGCTCAACACTTACATCCTGTCTAGATAACCGCTGAGGAGTTTGCTGTATTTTTCACTGATAAAAAAACATCATCCATCAGCAAAAAATTCTCAGCACCTCAGACACCTCGTTACACACCATCCTCACTTCAAACATTGAACTCTCCTCTTTCACCCCACTGACTGACACTGAAGTCACTAGACTTCTCTCCAGCCACCCCACCACCTGTCCCCTTGACCCAATCCCTTATCATCTCCTTCAGGCCATTTCCAGCACACTAACACCTGCACTCACACACATCATCAACACCTCCCTGCTCACCGGCACTTTTCCATCCACATTCAAACAGGCACAGGTCACGCCCCTACTGAAGAAACAAACATTGGACCCCTCTATTCCCGACAGTTACAGACCTGTCTCTCTGCTCCCAATTATTGCTAAACTTTAAACCAGGTTTAGTCCAACCTATCCCTGAACAAACTACTGGATGAAAAGGAGTCTGGCTTCACAACAAACCACTCCACTGAGACTGCACTATGATCGGTCACAGAAGCACTGCCGCTAGCCAATGCGGACTCGAAATCTTCGGTCCTGATTCTACTAGACCTTTCTGTAGCGTTTGACACTGTCAATCAACAGATACTGCTAGAAACCCTGTCATCTCTGGAATCTCAGGCTCTCCTCTACGCTGGTTAAAATCCTACCTCTCCAGCAGATTCTTCAGGTTGTCATGGAGGGGCTCGCCGTCCACTGCTCACCACATGATCACTGGGGTTCCTCAGGGATCGGTGCTTGGACCACTGCTTTTTTCCATCTACACGACATCCTTGGGACCCATCATATGGGTACATAGCTTCTCATATCTCTGTTATGCTGATGACACCCAGATCTACATCTTGTTTCACCCAGACGATACCACTGTAGCAGCTTGCATTGCAGCCTGCCTCGAGGACATCTCAGCTTTGATGACAGCGCATCACCTCCAGCTGAACCCAGCCAAGACAGAATGTTTCTGGCACACCCCACGGTGCAACACGATCTCAACATCCAACTTGACAATTCTACAATCGCCCCTTCCAAAACAGCAAGGAACCTTGGAGTCATGTTTGATGAACAACTGTCTTTCAATCATCACATTGCAAAGATAACGCGGTCATGCCAATATGCCTTATTCAACATCAGAAAGGTTAGACCCTATGACATGCGGCACAACTCCTTGTTCAGGGCTCAAGGTTGGACTACTGCAATCACAACTCCTTCCTGGTGGAACATTCTTCCTAACTCAATCCGGTCAACTCATCTCTCACAAAATTCAAAAAATTACTTAAAACCCAACTCTTCTGTGAATACTTGACAGACAAATAAAAAAATAAAAAACACAAAGCCTCTCTCTTTCTCTCAACAGGTAGCGGTCTAGATTTTGTAAGTAGCTTTGGATAAACCACTTCAGGAAGGGGACATCATACAAAACTTCGCTCCAAATAAAGAGACACAACACTAGCCAGCTGCGCTAGCTTCCTAATTCCTATGTTTACATGAACACTGAAAATGCGATTAATGCCTTACGTTATACATTATAAAGCCCTAAAGGCCAAAAAGTCTAAACAAGATCAACAGTGTTTATTAAGACAATAAACATTATTATGTTATTTTAGCCATACTCATTAGAAAGTAATTCCACCTCTCTCTCTTTCTGTGGAATGAAGTCTAGGTCAGATTACAGAAGCTACTTTCTGTCTGAACCAACGGAAACTTAATGGTGCCAACAATAATGTGTAGAAATAAACGTCATATACCTATCTAAAATTAATATTTACACTATAGATCACACATTTTGTTCTGCCTTGTATGCTTAACTACTAAAAATAAATGTCATAAAAGCATGTAAAGGTAACTATTTTATACATGTCAACACATTATTGCAACACTAATTTCATGTTTTAACAAATATTATAAGTAAATTGTTTGTTTTGATTGAAAATGTATTGCTTTAAATAATGTTTTGCAGTTAGAACCTTACAGTTCCAAACATAAGATGATGTTGATATTGTTCCATTTAGAATAGAAAACATTAAGGGTCTCTGTCTTTTTCATGTATGAAAGAGACATTCTCCTCTATAATTTTTGTTATATGATATCCAAAATCTTTGAAGTTCAATATCTCAAAACTACTCACGTAGTTTCACGAACACAGATACTTATATTTTATACTTCTCAGTCAACATGTCACTAATGTTAAGATATTTACTACAAACCCTTCAAATAACAGAAACAACACGGATCAGCTGTATGCGTGTTTATGCGGTTAAAGTTGTAATGTGTCAATCTTTTTTTTTACAAACATTAGCTTTCAGAATGTGGAATATGTTTTAACGTTGGTTCACATTATGACATGATCTTCAGTTTTGAATAACAGATGAGCTGAGAGAAGATGTGATGAACTACACAAAACAGCCATAAGGTCATTCAAAGACATTGGAAACCAAACATATCCCCACGTTCTAAACTGGAACAGGAGATTTGTTTTCAAGGAATGATTTGACTGTCCTGAGATCATCTCAGTTCACTCATTCACATATTCTGGGAAACCAGGGATATTTGTGTACCCAAAACATGTAAGTGAAGACTGCTGAAAAAATACTAGAGAGATTCCGACAACAAATAGAAGTGCAGCAGAACAATTGATCATTGACATCATGAAATACTTTTATCACAACTAAATGTTATTTCACATTTAAGTATTGTTTTGCAGCAAAAATACGTTTCATGTGTGTGTAGTGGAGTAGGCAGGGCGAGACCGTGGTTCGAGACCGGTGAGTAATTGTAAATGAGCGGCAGCTGTGCACGCACCGGTCTCGTATCACGTAGGAGATCGGGAGCATATAAGAGAAAGAGCAACCGGAACGTCGAGGAAAGAGGACCAGGCCCGGCCATTTTTATGTTTGTATTTATGTTTTATTTGTTGGCAGTCGTCCGTGAGGGGCTGCCGGCTGTCTTTTTACTTTGTTATTATTTTGATTAAATGTTTAATTGTTTGCCAGTTCCCGTCTCCTTCCTTCCATTTATTGAACCTGGCTACAGTGTGATTCTGTTGACAGAATCAAGTTCATTCAATGGTTGCCGACAGAGTTAGTAGTGAATCATCTTAATACTTTGTGTTAAGATATCATTAAACATATAAAACAAGCAAAAAGTTAAATTAATATACCAATTTAAACTCAAATTACACGATAATCACGTTTTCAGAAAATGATCTGTGGGTTTAAAAATGAAAATGTCTTTCATCAGGAAGAGAAAACTCTGCTGCAGCTCAGAAGAAATGCACAAAAGTTGTCTTCTTTATTCTTACCATCTCAAGTAAGATCCTCATTTCCATTTGCAATTGAAATGTTCGTTACACCAGATTTGATTTGTAAATAAGACTTGAAATGACAGGTCAAATTGAGTTGAGAAGCTTTATCCAGCAGGATTTCTTAAACATTGGGTTTGGACCCTCACAGTGGTATGATGTCAATCACTGAAAATCATTTGACTGTTGTGATGAATCATATAATAAACATTTAATTATATGAATGACTATCAGTGACAATCTCACAATTCAATATTTTAGCATTATAATTAACCTTACATTTTATTTATATAATGACAAGAAAATTAGCACATACACTCCACCTGGAGAAACATAAATGTACTTTTACACATTTTATTTATTAATTTTATATATATATATATATATTATATAATATATGAATTTAACTTAACTTATTTAGCAAACAATTTATTTAAATGTATTCATACTGTATATTATTAATATATATTTTTCTTAATATAATTTTATAGGGGTCTACATGTTGATCTTACCTGTCCAGGTGGGTCCTGAAATGAAAAAGTATGGAAAATGTTCTGTACATTCATGAGGCTATCATTGGTGATGTCATCATGAAGGTGGAGACTGACAGTCAAATGTCCAGAGGGATGTACTGATGTATTGCTAGAAGAGTGAAGAAGAGAGGAGGACTCTCACACTGAGTGAAATCTTCAGCTGTAACCCCAGAGGTAAGTTCTGCTCCTAACACATAAGAAACACAATTCTCTTCTCTTCTATTCTCATTTCACATATTGCTTTTGTTCAGCACAGCCATGTACACACTTATTCATCTGATTTTACTTTCTGGTGAGTCCATCTAGCGTCAACACACAAACATCTCAACATTATACATGCTTTAAAAGTATTCTTCAAAAGTTAAGAAACCAAGACCAAAAAGTAAAATTAATTTAACAGATTTTCAAAAAAAGCATAAAATTCTTGTTTTTGTTCAACAGGTCTTGTTTCTATTTCAGGTAGATTAGCAGGTAATCAATTCTTTTGATTCTTCACACGTATAATGATGTATATGTTTTTTTCTATTGTTCATTCATTGTTGTAACTGTGGTTACATGACAGTTTAATTCTCATGAGAATGTGTCTCTAATGCTTCATTCTGGTAGGTTTGTGTCTTTAATCATCACTCATCTAGACGCTCAGTCTTTCAAGAGCTTCCACTGGAAATATCACCAATAGATTTGTTAATTCATTTTACAATATAGATTATTTTGGAACAGTTGATTTAAATGAATATTCATACAAGTTATGATCTAAGTCATAAATCAAAAAATATATTTATGCTGCAACACTTTCAAGTGAAACATTCTTATTATCAAATAGTTTACATTCAAATTATTTATAAGGTATCTGAGAAATATTCCAATGTGAAGAGAGAAGTTTTTCAGTTGTGAGTCTGTGGTTTATGTGTGTTGTGTTAAATGAAAAAGCAATGAATCAAACTGATAGAACACATATGTTGAAACAGACAATGATAAAGTCCTCATATTCATCTTTTAATGTTGTCATGACTTTATATATATCTACAGACGGACTGAATAACTGTCTTTGAATTTATATATTCTAGAGAATTTAGCATTTAAAGGAACAGCGACACAATCATCCACATGGAGTACCTGGACAGCTCCTCATGCCATAGATGGTGTCAGAAATGGAGGAGACCCAGATGATGTTACATTCTGCTCTCATACATTATATGAAAGTAGCCCATGGTGGAGGCTGGATCTTCAGGATTATTATGACATCGGTGCAGTGATCATCACTGCTAGACCAGACTGCTGTTTGGCTTATATAAGTGGAGCAGAGATTCGTATTGGAAACTCACTGGAAAACAATGGAAACAACAATCCCATGTAAAGTTATTCATGAAATCACTTGAACACTTTTCATTGATTGATTGAAACACCTCTATAGAGATTCAGTGATTCTCTCTCTCTCTAGATGTGCTGTGACTCCTGATCCTGTACCTGCTAATACTGTCAGTTTCTCATGTCATGGGATGAAGGGACGTTATGTGAATGTGGTCATGACTGGACGTACATCTCATCTCGCTCTGTGTGAGGTGGAGGTCTATGGAGGTAATTTCTTTAAAATGTACTGTTTAGTAGATCTGGTGCATTTAACATTTTACTTGTGGATATTTAATATAATGAAGGATTTCTGTCAGTGTTGTGTCCAGTACACGCATTGCGCCTCCTGCTTGGGCCACACTCAGAGCTTCAGGAGCTCCGACCAGCTCTTTACTCAGTCCGTACACCCGGTGAAACCCGATCTGGATGGCCTCTCGCCAGCAAGAGAGTTAAGGCCTCCGTCTGTGAAAGGTTACCGGTCAGGGCCTACCCATCTTTCTCTAAGAAAGCGCTGGGAACCCCACCCATGACACTGGAAGGTTACAATTTCGCGAAAGCCTCGTGTTGACAGGCCCAGGCTTATTACCGTCACTTCGCTACAGATTATGACATGATACAACGTTGTGGCGTTTTTCATGGGAACCCCATCTGATGGTTCGACACAACGTCGCGAGACCGACAGAAAAATAACATCTAGGTTACGTCTGTAACCTCAGTTCCCTGATGGAGCGAACGAGACGTTGTCCCTTATGCCACAACACGTATGGTCCTCTGCAGCACTCTTGAGAGGCTCTCAGGCTCCTCAGGCTCCTCAGAACAAAGATGAATGAATGCTGCATGCCGTCGCCCTTTTATACCGGATATCCGGGAGCGGAGACCGGCATACAATTTTCATTAGCCAAATTCCATTGGTCTTTTCTAAAGTAGTCAGAGCTGATAGGTTCTCAAGGGCGAACCCCATCTTTCGGTTCGACAGAATGTTGAGAGACCGACAGAAAGACGTACAGATTACAGACGTGACCTAGAAGTTTTTATTTTACATGTGATTTTGAATCAGTTTTTTCTGTTTCAGTTAACAGAAAATACTTTCTGAGGCTGAAGTTTTCCTCCAGCGGTGATGTAGCTGCTGAGAGCAACAAAATCCTCCAACAGGTGAGAAAAAGCGTCTTAAAATACAAAAGTAAATGTGATGATTTAAGAGAGAAGTGATATATGAGTGTTTGATGTGTGTAAATATATGAGATGAGTGATGATGAGAGAATGAGAAATGACAGTATGTTTCATGTGTGGATTGAAATATTTGATGGATTTTAGCTCCAGTCTGCTCTGGGATTGAACATCTCTGATTTTAATCTGTCCTGGACACAACTACCCAAGAAAGAAGAAGAACAGGAGGAGGACGGAGGCGAGTACACACACTTTACAACTCGACTGATCAAAAGATCAAAAGTCTTTCATGTGAAAGTGTTTACAGTAAATCATAGTCAAGTTGTTAAATGAGTGTTTTAGTCGAAGACTTTTAGTGTAAACACACAGATATCCAGAAGGTTGACAGATGAAGTTTAGATGCTGGTTTGTTTATTTCATTCAGATTTCTATTGCATGTGTCACTACAGTTTGAGACTGCAGACATATATTCAGAAGAACAGTTTGAGAGTTGAAACCATAGTTAGCTCATGATGCTTTTGAGAAATACACACCTGTTCTTTACTATAAGATGTTATAAAGTATATATAGTTTATTTCATCTAATTGACTGAATCTTTGTTTTATTTACAGGTTCTTGTGTTAAACATCTTTAACTGGACATACAAACTGAATCTTTAATGCAATGATTCATTTTGTTCAGTGATTTCTATTATTGTTCTTCTCTATTATTGATTGTGTGAATGACGTGGTGTTCACATCACTGCTGAATGTCATCATTTCAATCTCATTATAGTCCTCATTGTATTTGTGTTGTGTAGTTGTGTGTCAAAGCCTGAGATAAAGTGTGTAGAACAACAATAGTGTGTCAATATATTTAGTTCTTTTAATAGCATCACAACCTAAAACATAAGATCCCTTTAAAAATCTGATCAGAGATTTCTATTTCCCCAGTTTTATTTACACTTGTTTATTTTCTCTAAACTGCTCATATGTGTGCATTGTGTATAAAAGTGACACATCATCAGGTGTTGTGTGTCTTCTGTGGTGAAGTGTGTCAGATGTGTGCTGCACTGCTGCATCTTCAACTCCTGCTTACAGTCTTCTGAGCTTTTCTTCAACATATTAAAGTCTTGATCAATACGGCTCAGATCAGTCAAGAATTATTCACTTAATATCTTTATGAAACACACGTGTTGTTTGCATTATTGTCTTGCTGTATGAAGCTCAGTACATTTTAGTCATTTGATGAAAAGAGCAGCTGTTTCTGTTCATTTCTGAATGTATTGTTGGGCTGATGTGTAGATTTTTTGTGTAATACAAATAAAGCGCTCTAAAATTAAAATCTTACTTGACTTGACTATATAATCAAATATAAAATATCATTTCGTAGTAAAACGTCAAGTTTTGCACATTTAAATGGAAAAAGTGATTTATTTTGTAAAGCTGATTTGATTGACCTAAATAAAAACACCACATTAATGACATATTTGCACTAACACCCCATTCAGACCACCAGTGACACCCATCAGAGAGAGGTGATGTCATTCACTTCAATGGAGAGCTGGTGACACGAGCGACAGTGACACTCACATCATCCGTCTCTTGTCAGTCACTGCAGGGGTTTGTTTATAAATGTTACTAGAGCAACTAAACCTTGAAACACCTTCTGATGACCTCGTAGGAAGAGACAAGACACACATCAACACAGTTGCTGGCGGTCTGAACGCACAGTAAGTGTGTCCCATCGGGTTAGAAATACTACATGTTACTTGGGATCTTCACGTCCACTAGAACACTTGGGTCAAAAACAGGAAACACGTCATGAAAGTAGTCAAGTGGTCAAATGCAAAGAGGGTAATTTTGCGCAAATGGGGGTATTTTGAACCTTCTGAAGCTCTCAATAAAACTGTGTTGGAAAAAGGTTCATTACCCGAAGCTTTTCAAATCAGACAGAGCTCGACTAGGACCTCTGCTGGTCAAACTCATGAGTAGGGAAAGTAAACACATGCACATAAAGACACACATGCACTTTCATGTAGATTTATAGTAAATTTGCATCGCTCTTTTTTTTCCTGTGTCCCAATACAGGAAAACTGTAAAACTACATATATTACTCTTTAACAGTAAGACTGCTTTTCTGTTGGAATAGTAGGTCATTTTGAGTGCAAAGCAAAAAGTATGCAGACACTGGGACAAATGCTGGTTCTCAGATCGTACTTATACAATGCCCTAACATGCCGTAATGGATTGAGGCTATTATCTTGTGTGGGTGGAACGGAGCCGGGCGAATGAGAAGCTTATGGCCACTTTAAAAAGGTCGCAACATCTCTTACTTCCTTCCGTTGTGGTGGTTGGTGTGTAGCGATTGGTGCAAGGACTCTCCTTACCTGTATTGAGCATTGCCCTCATGGCAGCAGAGATTGAGAGAACAATCTTATGTTGTAGTCCGGCAGGATCTCGCATAAATCGGTTATGCAAAATAATCTGCGGAAATCCGGACAAGGTAAAAATCTCTCGGCGTGGGCCTGAGGGTGCTCAATCATAGTAGCACTTCCTTCTTGGGTATGTATTAAAATGACGTGTCCCCCTGTTTGGTTAGCTTTCTTGGTGTTATTGCTAGGGACTAACAAGAACTCGTTACATAGTGTGACGCAGACGTTAGGTGGGATCGTTTATTATCATTACCAGGGGGCCAGTTAAAGGGCGCTGCAGGTAGGTGGTTATATGCTGCCTTTTAAATTTTGTAATTGTCCCCTATCAATTTAGTTTTGGAATATTTGTGAGTATTCATGGTAATTGTTCCATAGGAGTCTGTCTGCTGCTGTTTTGCCCCTGCGTGGCAGTTTGGGGTTTGCTGCTCTGCGCAGCGCAGCGCTGTGGAGGAGCCTTCGGTCTTCTTGAGAGTCTGTGGAGAAATGTCTTTCTTTCTTTGTGAGTGTGGACGGGTGTTTGTGTAGTTACATGTATTCATTTGTTGATTTGAGTGAATGTGGATTATAGTGGTTGTTGTTTTAAAAATAGTTTTTCTTGACTTGAGAGGATCGTCCCCCCGATCTACTGACAGATGTCGCAGCCCCTTGATGGCTAAAATCACTAACTTCTTCTCATACATTGGATTAAAGGCTTCAAAAATAATTTGCGTTGTATGAGCTCGTTGTTCACTGGTGTCCAACTGGTTAGTACTTTTGATGGCTCATGTGCGTTTCGGGCTAACATTTTTCTTAATGTGACAACTAACTAGACTGCTGAAAATGCCAGGGCATTTCCTCAATATACGACGTGCGGGACAAGGGGTAAAATGTTGTTCGGTACAACGCAAGAGGGATATGTGGTCACCCTAGCTGTGGCACACTGGCACAGCAAAAAAATTCAGCAAGCAACGAAGGTAAAGAACATCTAGTTACTGTTTATTCATTAAATCATCTCTAATCATTTCATTTACCATTAGAGAAGTTTTGCGTGTACTTCTTCCCTTTTTCGCCTGTCTGCTGTCTGATTAAGACAGAGTTCCTCAATAGGCGGAACCTATGAATTCACAAAGGATTTTTTTTTGGTCTGCTTGAAGCAATAAAAGTGTGTTCAATTTCATTAGGGTCGGCATTACATCACCGCACGAGAGCGGCTCAAAGCACACCGTGGCGGTCTGCAAGGCTGATAACATGAAACGGCATTTCGGGGCATTGCACAGCAATTTCAACTGCAGTTATCCAGAACATTCTGAAAGCCTCAAACAGAAGGAAAACAAATTGATGGCAGCTTACAATAAGTCAGTTGCTGTCATTTACAAAACCACATCTGTGCAGGAAAATGCAACCGCAGCATCCTTACGTGTGGCTTGGAACCTGGCAAAGGCCATAAAGCCGTTCACTGACCCCGAAATAATTAAAACCTCTGCAATTGACATGGTGGATGAACTTCTAAATCATGACGGGGAAACAAAGAACATGGTAACGGAGCTATTACAGCAGGTTCCATTATCTGATTGAGCGGCAACAAGAAGCGTGGAGGCATTGGCGGCTGAGGCCTTGTCTAATCTGTTATCCGACATAAAGAAAGCAGAAGCCATATCACTCGCAATAGACTCGTCTTGTGACCGAACTGACATTGAACAGCTGTTGGTGTTTGTCAGATTATTTGATGGACAGGATTTCCGTGAAGAGCTGCTTTGTTTGCTGCCTATGCATGAGGGCACAACTGGAGAAATACTTTTTAACGAACTAACGGAGTTCTTTAAAAACAATAAATTGGATTTGAGCAAAGTTGTGTCTGTCGTTACTGACGGGGCCTCCTCAATGGTTGGACATCTCAAAGGCCAGATAAGCAGATTTCCCGACACTCGTGACATTTCACTGAAAAAATCATAAATCGGTGTTGTGCGCCAAATTGTCTGGAAAAATTTAAGAGACGATGGATACTGTGACGAGGCTGGGAAACTTTATGAGCTCGAGTCTTTTCCAAGCTTTACTGGAGGAAATGTCTGCAGAACGGCACGTTCTTTTGCTGCACAACAATATCCGGTGGCTTAGCAAGGGTCGTGTGCTGGAGAGAGTGTGTGAATTACAAAATTAACTATGTACATTTTTAAGTAGCATCCAAAGTCAGAAAGCAGAGAATTTTTTTAGGTTTTTGAATGACAGCACATAGATGGGATACGTGAGTTTTTTGTCCGATATCATGTCTCATCTAAATCAGCTTAATTTACAATTGCAAGGCAAGAACCACACTATTGCTGACATGCACGAAGTGGTTGAAGTTTTCCGTATAAAACTGACTGTTTTTGAACGGGATCTTCAAGGAGGAAATCCTGAACAAATCACATTGACATCCATTAAAGAAAACTAGTATCTGGACTCCTTTCCTGCATTCCGCTGAAGCCAGGGCGTTAAAATTTGCCGCTACGCTTGTAAGATTTCCCTCAAGTGTCTTAGACTCTCCCTGCCGCTCACTCACATTTGCTGAGAGAGGAGTTTTCTCCACCGGGAAAGTGAGACCTTGCGCTGGCGGGGCAGCACTGACAGCACTGATGACATTTTTTCGCTCGATTTGTTGTTATATCCGTCTTCTGAACAAAAGTCAATAAACGGATCGGTAAAGTCGCTAAATGTAGTGATAGAGTTACAAATTTGTCAGCAATGGCCGGTCAAATTAGGAAAGATTGGGAACCAGTGCATCGCTGTATCCTTGGTGGGGAGGATTTCTGGCATGGCGAGCCGACAAAGAGATGGCAACTAGCCCTTTGCAACCTCATGTGAACCGTAAACAAACTTTAAACATTTTTTACAGCACGTAAATGCCTACATTTGAATAGCTACCATGTAACTATACATTTGACTGCTGTTACGTTCTCTTGGTGTCTCAAAATGACATCACAGTGTAAACATGCGAATGTGACATGTGGCTGCTTGTAACGTATTGAGGTCGGTAAGTCCGATTTTTTCGATACCAGAAATTCGAGTGGTCTGGAACACCGCATGAATAAGGAAACAAGAGGTTTGAGCTAAGACACAACATTTCATCCCTGATAATATATACACATTCAATAAAAAAACATGCTTTAAAAGGTCAATAAATAGTATATGCTGGTCCAGGACCAGCTTATACCAGCACATCACAACCGTCATAGAATAATTACTTGCTTCAAAACTTACCTAACAAGCACATGCTGGTGTTTTCAAAAGGGTCATAAAAAGATATGCTAGTGTATTTAGGCCTTTTTCTTTTTAATAAAATTGATAAGATGGCATAAATTGTTTGTTAACATACTCAACTTGACATTAAACTTTTTATGTTTTGGATAACACTGCACAGTGTCTCAATGTTAATAAAACACAATTCAAACACAAACACAATTCAAATTAAATATAGTTCGACTGTCAATTCATGTTTAAGGGGAAAATTAGGTGATCTATTTAGATGTGAGTTTATCACAGTTCATGCAGTGATAGAGTTTAGGAAACAAGAGGGCGGGGCTAAGACACAAATATATGCTGCATATATACGCTGACATACGCTGTAGATATTTTTATATGTACCCGTGTATATATATCATATATATATTAGAAGTTATTTGTAAAATAAGATTTTAAGATGGACTTGATCATATCAGATTTTCTGTTTAGTGTGTAGTCATTAACACAATTAATAAAAGAATGATCACTATCTGTTCGTGGGAGGACATAAACGTGTGTTGTGTACGCAGAGCAGAGTCTATGATAATAGGATAGAGCCTGTCATCATGTGTGATGTGTGTATCAAACATCAGCTAGTGTGTACTCGCCTCAGTCCTCCTCTTGTTCTTCTTCTTTCTTGGGTAGTTGTGTCCAGAACAGTTTAAAATCAGAGATGTTCAATCCCAGAGCAGACTGGAGCTAAAATCCATCAAATATTTCAATCCTTATTCTCTCATCATCACTCATCTCATATATTTACACACACACTGTAAAACTTAACTGTAAATTTACAAGCAAATTTCTAACAGTATTGTACTGTATTTTTATAGTACAGCATCAGACTGTATATTAAACAGAATGTCTGTAAATGTATAGTATTTTTCTGTTTTCAGGACGCAAAATTCATAATACAGTATCAGGCTGTAAATGCATTGCATTGTGGGATTTATTTATTTCGCGCTTAATTTCTTTAAAATGTGAGCAGAGCCAGTGCTACTGAAGCACTTCATTTGTTAGTGGAATATTCATATGAACAACATAAGCACTCTGTTACATACTGTATGAAGACATGATAGTCGTTTCGTAGTGAATTTTAAAATTTTAAAGTTTGAGCAGTCAGTTGGCCTTTTAATCTATAGCTGCCTGTGACATTACAAATTGGAGACACTAATGACGCAGCAAAAATGAGATGAGAATGCAGCAAGACCAGCAATACCAGGTATTCCTGGTATGTTGCTGTCTGTCTGTGCCTTGTGATTTAACTTAGCTTAGCCTGTAACGTTACATGTAAAACCCAAGTGAATAGTTCAGTCTGTTCTCAACTATTCACCAATTAACTTTGATATATATATCTTTTGAAAGGTAAACATTTATCATGCCATTCGCACGACCTGCACTTAATTTTCGATTCATTTTTTATTTCAGGCTGAGTTGTCTGATCGACTTCATCATAAATAGCCTTGCAGTTATAATTCACTTGTTCACAAAAACTATGTGGTGTCTGTTCAGTGATAGTGCATTTGAATCGGTCTTATCACACTGCCAGCTAATGAGAATAAATAGTCATGTTCCTAATGCTAATTTTAAATGTGGTATTCCTGGTTGCCCCAGAAGGTTCAAAAGTTTGCTTATTTTAAGGCTCATATATTCAGGGATCAAAAAAGAGGGACACAAATACTTATGCTGAGCAAATAATAGATAATGCTTACACTTTAGTCTGTGACATTGGGGTCTGTCAAGAAAGATGTAGAGTTTTGAAAAATGTAATTTTACACCTGAAGTCTCCAGAGTGCCTCGCCCATTTAAATGTAATAAAAGCTTTACTTTTGCGTCAACACTGACCTCATATTTATCCTGGTATCACCGCAACACCTCAGCAGATAGATTTCGTCATTATATACTACATGTGAGCTTTTCAGTACAGAGGCCACATGGTCTGGTAATGTAGCTGAAGACTCAAATGCACTGTCTCGTTCGTTAATTGATTGTGGTGATGGTAAAGAGCAGTTGGATATTTTTTAAGAATATGGCACTGTTTTATCTCAAATTGCAGGCAAAGCACAATCTCCCATCATCTGTATTTCAGTCAATAATTGAGGGGCTGCAGGACATCCATGATATAAGCCAGTCTCATTTGCTACACAGGGTAAGTGAAAAATTAACAAATTTCTGAAAATGATATCATGAATGTTGTAGACATTATGAAAACTGATGATCTTTTTCAGATGTGCAATACCCATGCACTACACACTGATAAGAGGAGAAAGTCTTTATATAAAGCCAATTTCAAGTATGTTGAACCTGTCCCCATCTGCCTTAGTAAAAATTAATCTGGCAAGGAAAGCTTTGCTCAGTACATTCCTATTAAGCAAAGTTTTGAATCTCTGTTCTGCTGGTAATCAGTTATAGAACAACATAAGAATACACAATCTGAAATAAAGCAAATGATGTCCTCTGCGATGTATGTGATGGCAGTAATGTTGATGACACTGTGCTGTTAAAGTATGATACGGATTAATTGGCTTTAATCTTGTATCCAGACGCTTTTGAAGTGGCAAACCCACTTGAATCTGGCAAGTATACAATTTCAATATGAGTGTGATAACCATATCCAAACAAGTTCTTGAAAGACATCTGATTGAGAGCGAGATGTATAGAAATAGGCATAAACATAATAAAAAATGTTGTTTGTTTTCTGCCTTGTAGACACTTTCTGAACATCAACCCGAAGCGTGGATCAAAAGCTAAGAAGAGGAAAGTGACTTCAAAGAAGATTGAGGAAAAAAAGAACACTACTTAGAACACAAAGGTTCCCTTTCTGTCGGTCTCTCGACGTTGTGTCGAACCGACAGATGGGGTTCGTCCTACAGAACCTATCGCTTGGACTGGTTTTGAAACAGGCCAATGAAATTGGCGAATGAAATTTGCATGTCAGAATCCTCCACAGGATATCCGGGTATAAAAGGGAGACGGCGTGCTGCACTCATGCACCCTTTGTTCTTCGGAGCCTTTGCTGATGCTGAACAAAGGACTGATCTACAGATCTTCAAGAGCTACTGGACTTACGACGTGGTGCAGCAGACTGTCCCTTCCTGCAGCGACTTCCCCTGGCCGTCTCGGTTGTTCCAGAGGTTTTTCAAAAAATTTTCGAAAGAGCAAATTTCTCCAGCGTGGCTTGTCCTGCTGTTCTCGTGGGTGTGGTAACCTCATCGAGGAGGGGAACGGACACAATGTCTGCCTCAAGAGTCTGGGCATCCAGCACGCTGAGGCGGGAGGACAAGCTCAGGAGGAAGCGGATGTCTAGATGGCAGCCATAGTATCCCGGGCCGCAGTGAGCATTGGGTTGCAGTGCACCGCACTGCCTCTCCCCCAACGTTCCTACGACTCCAAGCCGCGCCCAGCCCCGGTTCCATTTTCCCGGAGATGCATGACGAATTGAGTAAGACCTGGAACGCCCCCTTTTCGGCTTGTTCACGTCAAACCGGTTCGAGCATCCTTTCTTACCTACGTCGACGTACCCCAGGTTGAATGTGCAGTCGCGGTGAACCTGTGCCTGACGACGGCGGCCACCTGGAGAGGTTGACCTAGACTCCCATCCCTGGCATGTAGGACTTCAGCATCTCTGGTGTTGAAAGGCATATAATGCTGCGGATCAAGCTGCCTCCTCTCTCCACGCCATGGCCATCCTGCAGGTAAAAGAGGTCCGCGAGGGTAAGACTGACCCAGGGTTAATGCAGGAACTCAGGACTGCCCCTCACCTCGCCTTTCGGGCGACTAAGGTGACCGCGCGGGCCCTGGGTCAGACGATGTCCACACTCGTGCTCCAGGAGAGACACCTCTGGCTCAACCTTGCGCAGATGCGGGACGACGAGAAGGTTTGCTTTCTCAACGCCCCCATCGCGCAAGGCAGGCTGTTTGGTGACACTGTCAAGGACTTCTCCCAGCAGTTCTGGACAATAAAGAAAAAGATGGAGGCGATAAATCACATTCTACCGCCACATTGCTTCCCAGCAGCCCCGGTCCTCTGTGACGTCAGCTCGGCTCTGGCGCCCCACCACCAGGCGGCACCTGCGGAAGCAGTAGCCATCAAACCATCTCCCGTGGGGAGAAGAAGCAGATCGTACCCCTAGTCCCCCTGTCACGGTCCCTGGGCGCTTGGCTCGAGCTTCTCACACCGCCACTGTGGCTTCGGCAAATGACCCGTCTCAGCTACTCGATATAATTCGCCAGACCTCCGCCCAAGTTTAGGTGCATTCTCAGCAAAAGGGGAGACTTGTCTCCAAACAGAGAGTGGCACACTGGATTGTGGACAGCGTCACGACGGCGTACCAGTCTGAATCGTCCGTGAGAGCTCACTCCACCCGGGGTACAGCCTCCTCGTGGGCACTGATGCGGGGCGCTTCCCTGGCAGACATCTGCAGAGCTGCGGGTTGGGCTATGCCCAACACCTTCGCAAGGTTTTACAACCTCCGCGTTGAACCGGTGTCAGCCCGCGTATTGCATGGCAACATGTAGAACCCGCAGCCGGTAGGGCGTATGCCAGCGAAAGCATCTCCCCCCTTTCATAGGCGGGTCAGTGTGCTACCTAGCCTCCATTCTTTCCGCCACGGGAAAAGAACAGGCATTCCATCCATTACTAAGTAAGCATCTCCTGCGGGCGGGCTAGGCAGAGCAGCCCTGCCCCTTAGGGCGGTTACCTTTTGAGTTATCTACACATAGCTCTAACCGGACCTAGTGCCTCCGGACGTTGTAACTCCCCCACTCGGACGGTTCCGTCCGATGCATCCTCATGATTGGTTCCCACTTTGGGAACCCATGACCTGCCCAGGTGGATCTCCATCCCGTGGCTAACTACCTCAGTCCGCATATTTTCTCCCATGAGCTCTCCCCTGACGGTGAGACCATGAGGGTTTCTCCACTAGAACTCCTCTCAATGGTAGGAAGTGGTCTCTGAAGTGCATTCCCAATTCGAGGAGTGCACTTTCCCAGTGCCCTTGCGGACCGAAGTTAGAGGCTTCCCACCTTTTCTAAAAAAGCTCCTGGACCCTCTGCCCACCTATCCACAGGAAGATTACAAATTTCACGAAAGCGCTCACGCCTGACACGCCTTGGCCTGTCCCCGTCGTTTCGCTGAGATTGTAATACGGCAGAGCGTTGTGGCTAGTTTTAATAGGAAACCCATCTTTCGGTTCGAAACAACGTCGAGAGACCGACAGAAAGGGGACGTCTTGGTTCCCTTATGGAGGGAACGAGACATTGAGTCCTTCTTGCCACAAACACGTACCGAACGTTGCAGCAGTCATGAGAGGCTCTCAGTGTCCTCAGAACTAAATATGAATGAATGCAGCAAATTTCATTGGCCTGTTTCAAATCTTGTCGAAGCGATAGTGTGGTGTTCTGTGTAAGCCTCTAGAGGGAGCGCTAGAATGTAAGTGAAGAGAGTAATACATGTGTGGTGAATAAAGAAAGTTACCCTGAGTTCGACACGAAGTGTATTTGCTTTATATTGACATTCAACATATTGGCGACGAGGATGGCTTTGAGTCTGAGCCAACCTGCCCCGTTCCTGCAAACACCGGGTGAACCACCGATTCCATTCACAGCGTGGATCAAAACTTTCGACAATTTCTTGCTGGCCGTGGGCCACTGAAACACTGCCTGAAACACTGCCTGTGAACCGCAGTTGGTGTAGTAGGTGGATGAGAGTGTAGCCAATCCTTTCAATGCAAAACTCTGAAGAGAAAATTCACACAGTTGATCATCTACCACAGGGGTGTCCAATGACGGTCCTGGAGGCCCAAAGTCCTGTAGAGTTTAGCTCCAACTTGGCTCAACACACCTGTTTGGAAGTTTCTAGTCAGCTTTGTGAGACCTTGATTAGCTGTTCAGGTGTGTTTGATTAGGGTTGAAGCTGAACTTTGCAGGACAAAGGCCCTCCAGGACTGACTTTGGACACCCCTGATCTACCAGATCTAAGGTCATCTAATAACCATGAATCTCTTTAACCCCCGTATGAAAAGAGTCAATGCTGAGATTCATGGAGCCAACGTGGCACCATATTGATTGTATTCCTTCTTAAGTATACGTTTTTTAATTAAATGTTACTCTCAAACATATAGTTTCACTTCAGATGTTATTTTTACCCCTTGAGCTCATACTACTTTTATGATGAATATACTGTGTGTTTTCTGAAGCTTCAAAAACTGAAATGCCATTCAAAGGCGTTACAAAGCTATGAACAGCCAGGAACTCTGATTGTTCATGTCTCCAAAGTCCAGGTTTGTAATCTGTATTGAATCTGTGGCTTGATGAACTAATAAAGATTAAGGCCTACAGCTCACTTATTTTAAACTCTGTCCGAGAAATCGACCGATCATGTTAACATTTTAAATCTTAAAAATTGCAAAACAATCGCTGAACACTTTGTATAACAACGTCTACACTGAGAATTACAGCCTCAGTATCATTCTGAAACTTATTATTGACATTTTTAACCCAAATTATAACATTACAGTACAAGTTGTAGGATCCGGTCGCACCAAAGGTGACCATTTGGGCATCGTAAAACAACATGGGCTCTCAGCATAAATCTAACCGGACCCAGCAAATATGATCCAACTGCCCTCTCTTAAAGCACCCATCATTTGACCAGGATAGATTCCAATACACTTCCCTGGACTTCAAAGGAGTCCCAACGAGGAGGATGGAGTGCTCCCCCAACGAGGACACAAGATGTTTCAAAAGGAATAGGGCAAATGGTTTCATTCCTCTTGAAATTGTCTTTCTTTCTCTTTAACCACAAAAGAATGGTCTAAACGGGTATACACTGGGGCGAGGCACAGATCTGGGATCAGCGTCTCATGGGAAACGCCCAGATGGTGCAACCAGAACCAGGACCCAAAGTTCTGGGAGCATGCAGCTTTTATGCCTGGCAGCTAATCAGCGTCAGGTGAACGCAATCAATCAAAAAAGCTGCATTCTCCCAGCACTCTGGGTCCTGGTTCTGGTCGCACCTACCGCTCTGCCTGTTTGACCCCCGGTGAGTGAGGGGACAGCGAGGGAGACACGGATAATGACCCAACTATACAAGCACGGACTGGCGGGATCTTAATGCACAAGCACTCTGGGTGTCACCTTTTGGACATATTATTTCAAGTTTTATAATAAATTCCCCACTGGAGTTGTTTCTGTGTGTGTCGTGTCTCTTACCCCGTCCTCACCTATAACCTCAAAAGCATGTGTGTTAGTTGTATTCTGCTTATATTTTCATTCTTGTACAAACTTCAAGTCAATGTCAATGTGTCCTCGCGCTCCTGCCGGGCACGTAATCGAGACCTGCCTCTAGCCTCGGAGACAGCTTCTTCCGGCAGATGCTTCAGCTAAGTTAGTTCTAGCTTCGTCAACCAATCCGGTTCTAAGAAAGAATTAGACGGACTCAGCCGCTTGCTTTGAAAATATCAGGACTCCGAAAACCCTTTTCAACACACACAAGAACTTATCCCAGCACACTAAGGAAGCCAAAGCAAGTATCTCAACTATATTCTAAATAGCTGCGATAAGCTGTAACCCCTTATAACTAAGGAGATTGTCCTCGATGGTTCATACAGATGTGAATAGCTGTTCGTAATACTGCCACTCTTTGCTTTGTCTATTTCTTCCATTTCTTTACTGCTCTTATGTTTCATGTTTTGTTTCTTAGCGTTTGTTGTTTGTTAGTTAGTCGGTTTGTTTTCCCTTTAGTGTGGTCAATAAACCCGCATTTTTCTCCATGCTCTAATTGTTTCTGTGTTTACTTATCACATATTAACGTCACTTAAACTGCTTGATTTCGTTATTATTTCTGAAGCGGTACTGAACTACAGTAAGAGTGTTATGTTTCCAAGGCAAGGAAAGTAATATTTCTTAGAGTTGATATACAATCTGCTGATCACTAGCTGGACGGGTGCATTTAGTTTGATGCTATTATTAGGTCTACTGCCTCAGCTAAAGTGTGTAAAAATAGGTATGGTTAATCACCATTAATTATATGTATTTTACTCTGGTTAAACCCATAGTTTTCCCCGAAATGCACTACAAAGTCTAAATACAAGTAACAGTAATGATAGTGTGTAAGAGCGCTCAAGACAACACTGACCTGAACTGCTACTCAACATCATTGATATGAATCAATGCATTTATTAAACTTCTAAAATGTGTGACAAAATTCAGCCAAATCACTCTTTTGGTTAATTGATTGAAATTGAACAAAAAACAGAAAACAGTTCATGCCACAAAGGCTTATGGGAATTTTTTTGAATACTGAATAATTTTGGATACCTCAAATAAACAGTAAAAAACACACTGTGTGACACTAATGAATTTATCCAGAGCTGGTTACCAGTATAGAGTTGAAGATCTTATTACCTGTGCCATAGACCTCCACCTCACACAGAGAGAGATGCTGAGCTTTAGGCATGACCACATTCACATAACGTCCCACCATCCCATTACATGAGAATATAATCGATGTGCCGATTTAAGATTAGGAATAACAACACATCTAGAGAGAGAGATAAGAAAACAAGAGAATCAATGCACCTGTTCAAAGAAATCAATGAACGAAAAGTGTTTTTGATGAATAACTTTACATGGGATTGTTGTTTCCATTGTTTTCCAGTGAGTTTCCAATATAAATCTCTGCTCCATTGGTTTGTTCTGGAGAAGTATCTCCTCTGTTAGTTATGATCACTGTGCCAATCTCATATTCACTCAGAAGATCCAGTCTCCACCATGAGTTCATATCATATAATGTAATGGAGCAGAATGTGTCTTTATCTATTAAACCATCTATGGCACGTTGAGCTATCCAGGTGTTGAGATATGTGGAGGACTGTGTAACTGTTCCTTTAAGTGCTACATTCTCTAAATTAACATTAAAAGACAGTAGATCAGTAATGTCTGGAGATTCAAAGACACCTGTGATAATCTAGAAATAATGATTTCAATCTCTTCAACCCTCCCGTTGAGTTTGTAGTTTGATAATTGAACATACAGTAATCTATATTTTATTTAAATTTAACATTGTCTTTACATTGACCTCAAACCCAATGTTTACTATTTCTGAAAGTGCATGTCTACATTGAAATAAAACTGAGAGATTCACTACTAATGTCAACACAACATTCACAATAATTACCCTTTAGAGAACAATCAGAAACTTGATACAGAGTTAAACTGTAATCTAACCAGGAACTTTTACAAAAAAATCATTAAAAATTTTTCAAAGTGAAGATCACAACTTTGCATTATTCTTCATTTCTGTCAGACGTATGCAAAGATTTCTTACCTTCGGAAGTGCCCAAGTTGGCCTGAATGGAAACATGACCTGTTGGAAAAAAAAGAAATGAATTGAATTTAGCTGTTAGGTCTTTAATTATTACTTTAAAAAGCGGTGTTAAAGATTTGAATGATGAATTAATGAAAGCATGTGTAACATTGAGATGTTTGTTTGTTCTATGAGATGATGTGAGATGTACTAACCAGAAAGTAAAATCAGATGAATAAGTCTGTCCATGTCACTACTGAACAAAAGGAATTTGAGTAGAGACAACGGAAGAGATGAGAAGAGATTTGAGTTTCTTATTGGTTATGAGGGTTAAAAATGAGAGGGGGCTGGGTCGGCCGGACCGCTCATAAGGTGTAAAATGATACATTTCTGGGTCCCCTTGTTTTCAATTAAAACTGGACTACTATAAACTCAAAATAATTTTTGTCAATATTATCCAGCAAAAAAAAAAACTTTTGTCCTTTTTTAGTCCAAATTTAATGAAACTAAAATGAATAATAAAACTAATTAAAATAAAATTTTTATCTGAAAAATCCATGCATGCTCAAGCGCGCCAAACAGTGTTCAATGAAGACGTGTACAGAGATGTCGCACTGAGACAATGACCTTTGCTTTCATATTAAAACTGAAAGCGTTTTTCTTAAACTCAACTGTTACTATACTGTTATTTTAATATGGAATCCTTTCTTTATATACAATGTTACAGTATCTCACATTATCAAAAGAGATGCGACGCATTACTAAGCAACTAATGGGACATAAGGGAGGTGTAAAAAATAGGAAAGGGAGTGAAAATATTTTCAAGGTCTCATTTACTGCCCTTGTTTATTGTTTTATACTGTTATTTGATGTCTATTTATAACGTTCACGTGTTTTTACATCCAAAAACATCATAAACAAGTAGAAATAGGCTATTTTCTAGACAGGTTTTGAGGCCACCTCTGCTGCATTGAAGAGACTTGGAAGTAAACGCCAACCACTTGGATTTGATAACAGTTTTTGTAGTTGGAGGCTTGAGAATTTGGTTAGAGATATAAGGTTAGGTCACACATAACCACCATTCAAAGTTTTCGCACGACATCAGAAATATCTGGAGACCTCCTGTGACATATTTCCCGGATGTGATGGCAAGGCTTTGCGTATAGTTTGTATATCCTATACTGGGATTACGTTTAATAAAATATGACCGTACCTGTCAGCATTTGAGACCAGTGAGAGTTTCCATGATAAATAAACAAACGGGACACTCCCGGTAATTTATGGATATCATCCAGCACCCGAAATAATACCAAAACACTTCAATGCAGCCTCCACTGTTCGCAAACGGTGTATTAAACCTTGAGAAAGGATATATAAGCCCCCCAAATCATAGAAATGGTGATTTATACAATAATCCTAATACAAATGACTAGATGTCGAATAGTGTTTGGGGCACATCAGGCGATCTCTAACAAAGGAATAGTGACACAAAATGCAAAATGTTTTACTCAAACTTAAGATTTCTATGCTATTCTTATCGGATCTAAGGCACAGCACTGCTTTTTAATTTTAAACTCTCAACAAATCCAGTGTTGATCTCTACCTTGTTCAAGAAGGAATCCTCAAAGAAATGAAATGAACAAGTGTCCCCCCAATGTCTTCATTCACAAAGCTTTTGCAGTCCTCAGATAATATTTTGCGCTCCTATCTGCAAACATAAACTCCAATTTTGAAGAATAGGCTACCCTTCTGTTTGGCCCAAAGGAATAACATTTGTTTTTCTTATTATGACTTGGTTCATATGGATTATTTACATGTCCTTGATTTACATTATAAAGAGATGAATCATGTTTAAAATGCTCACATGCTTCTGACTGTCTGGTTTGGCAGCACTGCACATACAACCACTATTGACTTTGATGTGTCCTCTCCCTCACTCTTTCAAATGAATTGTTGTATTAATATTTGAAAAAAAGGAACAGCACTCCGTCACAGTCATATAAAGAACAAGAATCAAAGCACAAGAAAATAATTAAATAAAGGAAAGGAAAATTGCTTAAAAATTTTTTTTTTGTGAAAATGGTTAATCTAAGAGATTAGTCTCAGCAAGACAGACATCAAACAGGCAAAATCTTAAGAAAAACTTGCAAAATGCAAAATAGAAAAATAACAGTAGATCGACAGCAATTTTTTAAGGGCTGGTTAGGTGACCCCTCAAGAGCATTGACACAATTCGAAAACTGGTTATGAGCAGAACTTACCTCTGGGGTTACAGATGAAGATGTCACTCAGTGTGAGAGTCCTTCTGTCTTCTTCACTCTTCTCTTTCATCTTTGCAGAAGCTCCTCTCAGAACCCCTGCGCTGTCGTTTTGAGACAAATTACCAACTCAAATCAGGTATTAATGCAAAACTCAGAATGAAAATAAAGACCTTGTCTGTGTTAGTACCAGAAAAAAAAACGTCAGCAGGTGTCTGTTTAGTTGTGTTTATTCATTTCTATTTTAAAATGAGAAAACAACAAAGACATGCTTTTATGTTTCATTTAAATACAATTCCCATGGTGAACAACATTATTTAAAAGCACTTTGCTAAAAAATCATACCGGTCCTATATCACAACTTCAAACTATATTTGAATGATCAACTCTCGGCTTTCAAACCAGCACAATTCTACTCTTTGATCAAATACATCAACATGCTCTCTCCACTATATGTTTGCGGTTAACAATAATTGATTATAATGCAACATCTGTTAATGCTTAACAATTTAGTAATAACTTGAAAGACTTTCAAAAGGTTTGAAACAAATCTTATTTTACAGGCTACAAATTAAATCATATAAAATTGTTGGCTATAATAAACATGGCTAAATGGCATCTGGGGGAAATAATGACAATTCTGGTTGTGCCAGGCAGAAACCCGCATTGCAGCTGAGACAGGCACACCCCGTTGAACGCGAACAGAAGCACTGACAAACTGTCAAAGGGAAATAGGCTACACGAGCTAACCAGATGTAAATGTAATAAATTATTTAATTGTCGCTCAAAGATGTATGAAATAAACAATTTAGCCCCTACAATTTATGTTATTTATGCTTTCTTTGAACATTAAGTTAAATTACAATGAAGATGATTCATTCAGTGAATAGCGCAGGCTATTTTTCCCATATCAAAACTGCGGAGTTCTCGACCACCTTGCCAACAGTTCGCCCGGTGACAGGGTTGCCAGATCTGTATAACAAAATCAGCTCAAAAACCAAACAAAACTAACCCAGACTCAAGATGTGTTTAACATTCCTGCAGGATACAAATTAAAACGACCTGACCTTCTAGTGTCCTGTGAAAATGTTTTGTTTACATCTGTGCAATTCATTTGTTAACACGATCGATTCAAATGAAGGATTCATTCTACATATTTGCATGAAAATAGGAAAACAAAAAACAATTTAAACCATTTATTTTTTAACGTTGCAGGTGAAAAACAGCTCAAACATGCATCTCTCTAGTGTTCTGTCATCTGATATAATTAATGAAGTTAACACCATTAACAGCTCACCAGTTGAATTGAAGACACTTCTTACAACAGGGTAAAAGAACACGACAAACATGTTCGGTTGGGTTTGTGTATGAAAATACAAAAATAAACAATCTGCATACAAAAATTTTCTTCATAAAACTGTAAGATTGATACTCTGGTCCTCTCTGGTGAATGTGGTGTAAGAGATTCAAATCAGGACATGCAAACCACATAGAAAAGAAACCTGCTGTTGTGACTCAGTGTAAATTTCCCTTGTCCAGTTGACCTTACACGCCCTGTCAAGTGAACTTCAAGGGCAGTTAAGGTGAGATTCCAGTGTGAAGGGTTTAGTTTAGAAGGCAAGAGAAAGGACATTGATAATGTGACAGTAAGTGTGCTTCTTTAACAACACAGACCGTTATACTGTTATAATGACTGATCACCAAATTACCTGACAAAGAGCGCTGTGCACTTGATAGGAGTCTGTTCAATTAAAGACTTTATTCAATGACAACAGAATAAGCAGGTTAGCGGAACCTAGGCACAACAAAGGCAGTCCATGGGGCAGCAGACTCGAGTACTCGGCCAGAGGGGTTGAGAAGAGATGGGGATGTAAGGTGAGGGGGCAGGAGAGCTGTTATTAAATATTTTATTATCTGAATAACGTTGTTTCCTGATGGTGAAGAGGATAATGATGAAGCTGCTCCATGCCACGCCTGACTAACAGACCTGAAATACCAATTACTTCCTATTATAAACTTAATACTGTAAGTACAAACACTATCTGTAACTGCATCCAGATCGGTCTGTAAAATCCACTTCACTGACTTCACTAGTTATCAATCCATATCTTACTAGCCAATGAGAGTAAAGTGCCCTTAGGTCCCACCCACACGTAACATTTGTGCCAGAAGGAAGCGGAAATTCTGAGAGTGCAAATGAAAACTCTAGAAGGGAATTCATTAACACGAATCGCAACAAGAAGTTTATTAGAAACCCATATTACATTCTGCAATCCAGTTTATTGTTTTCATAATGTATCACACGTGCATAAACCGCTTTTTAACATCTTTGACCAAATTAGAAGACAATGTTTGCCCTTGAGCCAGCGTTGCAGCTAGACAAGGGAAATGATGACAAGAGACAGGATTATAGTTGAGAAGATAAGTATTTCCGTTTGCATTAAAGGAGTCAAATGACAGGGCTAAAACGAATATTATGGGTTTTTTTTATGTAATGTAATGTGTCTACATGATTTAAGGTTAAAAAACGCTGTATTTTTCACATAGTGTGCATATTTATATCTCCTCTTCGCTCTGCCTCTCTAAAACGCTCAGTTTTTTTACAAAGCTCATGGCTCTGAAAAGCAAGGTGTGGTATGATTGGCCAGTTAACCAGTGCGTAGTGAATTGTCGAATACTGCAAGAGTGTGAAGGAAATGCATCGCCTCTCACCATATTTGGAACATCATGTTCCCAAGCAATTGTACTGACAGGTAATAAAATGTCCCCGGTACTTCTTTATATAAATTCGAGCCCGAATCTTATCCGGAAAATGGAGATGATCCAGCCAATACATCAACTTTGCCAGCGTGACTTGAGCAGGATGTAAATGGAATACCAATTGTCTGTATGCTAATGAGTGGGGGCGTGTTTCACCTCAGACATTAGCAATCGATCTCAAAGCGGAGGTGCTGAAGCTTTGAGGCCAGAGGTCGGACACCTTGCGGTTTGACCAAATGAATCAAGGTTGACAAATTTGTATATAGAAGGCAATCTAGTAATAATAATAATAATAATACATTTTATTTATAAAGCACTTTACATTTTAAGGAAAATCTCAAAGTGCTACAAAAGTGTCGTAATAAAATAAAACAGTAAATTAAGCAATTTAAGAAGTCAATAAAACCAACTAAAATTAACACAATTTAAGCACTAAAAGAAACATAAAAATCAGTCATTTGTGAAGCCCTCAGATGTTCAAGAAGGGACATTGAAGGACCTTTTAAAAAGGTACGTTTTTAAACTCTTTTTAAAACCATCAGTCGTTTGTGGAGCCCTCAGATGTTCAGGGAGGGCATTCCACAGGCGAGGGGCGGCAGCACAAAAGGCTCTGTCCCCAATTGTGCGGGTCTTGGTCCTTGGAGGAAGGAGCCTGTGAGTGTTTGTGGAACGGAGAGAACGTGCTGCGATCTGTGGAGTAAGAAGTTCTTTAAGGTAGGAGGGAGCATTTCCATGGAGACACTGATGCGTGAGGAGAGAGACTTTATATTCGATCCGAGCAGAAATTGGAAGCCAATGTAGAGATTGAAGAATTGGAGTAATGTGCTCGTATTTACGCACCCTCATCAGAATCCTGGCAGCACTGTTCTGTATATACTGGAGCTTCTGGATGCTCTTGTCGGGAATCCCAATGAGCAGAGCATTACAGTAGTCCAGTCTGGAGGAGACAAAGGCGTGGACAAGTTTTTCTGCATCATGTATGGCGAGTGAGGGGCGGAGTCTGGCTATATTCCTGAGGTGATGAAAAGATGTTTTGCAAAGTTGTTTGATATGGGCCTCAAAGTTTAGAAGAGGGTCAAACCTGACGCCGAGATTTGTAACCACTGTTGATAGGGGAATGTGCTGCCCTGAAAATGTGATACAGTTTATAGTCGATGTCCTAGTCTGATGAGGGGAACCAATGAGAATAGCTTCTGTTTTTGAACTGTTCAACTGGAGAAAGTTTTGATTCATCCACTCCCTTATCTCTTCCAGACAGGCAGTGAGTGTGGTTAAAGTTGTTGAAGATGAAGATAATGACGGATGAATATCAGTTTTCATATATAATTGTGTATCATCAGCGTAACAATGGAAAGAAATTCCCAGGCGGCTGATGACTTTACCAAGGGGGAGCATGTAAAGAATAAATAAAATAGGTCCAAGAACTGACCCTTGTGGTACCCCACAATCTACAGCATGTGAGCGGGACCTTGAGCTTCCCATCGCCACAGATTCAGATCTGTCTGTGAGGTATGACTCAAACCAGCACAGAACGGTGTTACTAAGTCCAATAGAATGGTGTAGCCGGTTGAGAAGTATACCGTGATCAACGGTGTCAAACGCTGCAGAAAGGTCCAGAAGTACAAGGAGGGATGGTGAACCAGCATCAGCTGTTATCAGCAGGTCGTTTGTAACTCTCACTAAGGCTGTTTCCGTGCTATGAGCAGAACGGAAACCAGACTGAAACTTTTCAAAAATGTTGTTGCATTTGAGATGGTCTTGAAGGTGTCTGGCAACAACTTTCTCCAGAACCTTGGAAAGAAATGGCAGGTTGGATATGGGCCTATAATTAGCAAGAGTTTGAGGATCAAAGGTAGGTTTCTTGAGTAGTGGTCTGATTATTGCTGTTTTTAAAGCAGAGGGTACATGACCAGATTGAAGAGATTGATTTATTATCATGGTGATAAGGGAACTGATGGCAGAAATATTTGCTTTCACCAAGACTGTAGGAAAGGGGTCGAGGGCACAAGAGGAGGATCCCATCCCCCTAATAGTATCCTCAACCTCAAGTAGAGTGATTTCTGGAAAACAGCAGAGCAGTCTCGAAACACCAGACTGCAGATCAGCAATTGGAACTGACGAGGAGGAGGGGACAGTGAAGGAGGAGCGAATTTTGGCAATTTTTGTTCTAAAAAATGTCATAAAATTATTACATTGTTCTTCCGTGGCTCCTGTGAGCGAACCAACTTGAGGTTTAAGCAGATGATTTATGGTCGAGAACAACTTTTTAGAATTGCCAGAACCATTTTGAATAATATTTGAATAGTACTGTGAACGTGCTTCTTTGATGGACTTTGAATAAGCTTTTTGGTGGTCCCGATAAGCCAGTTTATAAACAGTAAGTCCAGAGGCTTTGTACTGCCGCTCCAGGGCACGACCAGCAGCCTTCATTTTCCGCAGGTCACTTGTGAACCAAGGAGCTGAACGGGAAAACATAACTGTTCTGACTTTGATGGGTGCATGGAAATCCAAAATACTGCTCAATGTCTTATTGTAAAATTCCACAGATTCAGTGGCCGATAAGAAATCTGCAGAATTAAGATGTTGAAGGCTTACAGACAGGTCTTCTGTGTTTATGTTCTTCAGGTTTCTGAAACTTATTTCACGTTTGTGTTTGATATAGGAAGACAATAAAGGCAGCTCCATTGAGATGACCTTATGGTCAGATACACCCAGATCATACACAAATGGTTCACTTAGGGGAGCAGACTCAGTGATGACCAGATCAAGAGTGTTCCCCTTGATGTGTGTGGGAACATCAACATATTGTCTGAGGTTTAAGCAGTCCAGTAACTGCAAGAATTCTGTAGCAAAATGGCAAGAGGGATTATTAACATGAATGTTAAAATCTCCAAGTATTACTATATTGGAAGAGGTTGCACAGAAATTTAAAAGCAGATTGTTCAACTCTGAAATAAAACATGAATTTGACTTGGGTGGCCGGTAAATTAGTAGTACTGTCAATGGGAGAGAAGACTTACGATTAAAATTAAATGCTAGACATTCAAAAGTGTACAGCTCAGGGACGGCCAGAGGGGACAAATCCAACCGACTGCGGTAAATAACAGCCAAGCCACCACCCCGGCCAGTGCTACGAGCTTTTTGAAGATAACAATAGCCAGAAGGACAGGTCTCATTTAAAACAGGAAAAACATCTGGTTGATGCCAGGTTTCTGTGAGGCACATTATGTCCAAACCTTTGTCCTGAATATGATCATGTATAAAACATGATTTGTTTGTGAGGGATTGTGTATTAAACAATTCAATTTTAATATTGGACAAAGCCGTGAGTCTTTGTACTGGTCGAAGTAGGCTAAAATCCACTCGGCGTTTTCTGTCTATTTCCATGTGTGACGCTGTAGCAGTATCTCCAATGCTATTAGTCCAACGAGTATCAGTGTTCTGATGACGTGGAAGAGATGCGACAGGGCGCACAGCTGCCCAGATGGAAGGGATGGTGTCACCAGACCGGGAGTGAACAAACTTTCGCCGAAGGCTTCTGTGGATGTAACGGGGCCGACGTAGGAGTCCAAGTTCTTTAATGACTGATATACATAATGGAGTGTTATAGTTGTTATATTCCATCAGTCGAGAAGCCGAGTAGATCATTATGCCGCTCAAACGGCCTCCACATCTGTTGTTAGCCGTAAGCCACAGAGGCAATATGCAGAGCAAGAAGAGAACTCGACACCAAGAAATCATCCGTGACGCAGCTGGAGAAATCGAGAGCAAATGATGTAGATCGCGGTGAACACCACGAGGAGCTGTGAGCGCTGATGATGCAAGCAGAGTAAGCAGAGCTAAGAGAAGCGGTCGCTGGTTAGCTACACAGCTAGCCGCAGACACTTGCTACCAACCGCTAACAGGCAGGTGAAGTCATCAGAGTCGGTAAGATCCATAAGAACCAGTTATTATTCCGATGGATTTTGCTGATTACAGTCATTCAGATAGCTTTACAACTACCATAACAATTGAAACTCGAGTGGAGAAGCGGCGAACAGACATCGCCAGCGTCCTCTCCCTCTCCTAAGTCATTAAATATCACCATAACTGTACATAGATAGGGTTACCATACATAGCCTATACACATTATTTATTAGGGACATGGCCGTAAAACATAATACGGTTGAGATTTTTCAAAAATGTCGTGCCACACATGAACAGGAACTACACAACAACATGTTTGATAGCAGACTGTCATGGTTCCACTATCATGTTATGTTTTATTCTTGTTTTGCTGTGGAGCCATGGCATAGTCTTTAGTTATGTGGTGGGGGAGAGACTGTTGGTGCACCTATGTGTCGGCATACTGTCTCTCTCTCCGGTCTGCGTCATTCTTCCTGCCATCTCGTACCCCGTCAGCCTTTCCTTAGTGCTTAATACCCAGCACCTGTTCCTCGTTAATTATCCTGTGTTTGTCACCCTTTAAAACACCCTCGTGTTCATTGTCCTGTGCTCGTTCATTGTAGTTGTGTGAGATGTTGTGTTGCTGTGTATGTGTACGCTGTTTATAGCCTCGTCTTTTGCCTTGCCTTGTTCCTGTTTCAACACGTCTTGTAAGTGTAGTTCAGTTTCGTATCAAGTGTTTGTGTTCTTAGTTTAGTGAGTCCGTGTCTTTGAGTTGGTTTTGTTTTGTCTTTTTATAGTTCTTGTTTTGGTTAATAAATATCTGTTTACCCCTACCATCCGTCTTGTGCCTGCACTTGGGTTCTCCTGCCATGTCTTCCCGTCTTAACCGTGACAGAATGAACGAACCAAACAGAACCCATCAGGCAGCTATGGTGAACTGCTTGCGATCCCGCCAGGCGAGCCACCTCTGCGGTATCCGCCAAGGAGACGATGACCTGGGGACCTACGTGGATAGGTTCTTGGATGCATTTTTTTGGGGGGGCGCCATTTAATATATGTTAAATTGTTAACTAGCTAAGTGTTTTAATTTGATATAAGACGTTATAAAGATTTGCCATTAGTGATCAACCAGTGTTACGCCATGTCTCGTCACGACTCAACAAAAACAATAAACCCTGTTATAAACATGACATTGCCTCTAGTTGGAACATTATTACTGATTATTAGGACTTATGTTGTCTTTTTTCACATTTTGCGCGTGTCTGCATTTGCAGATCACACAAAGAAACAACATGCGCTACAAACACACGACAAACTCAACTCACGTAAAATGTAACCATGAGTTTTTAGTTGTCATTGATAATAACTGTTGTTGTTTTTCAGGGCAAACAAAGAGGCTTTCTTTTCGCAATAAAACACACAGCGTCTCCACGACATGGCTGCGGCGGCAACGTCCAATGAGA
The DNA here is from genome assembly GCA_029783895.1 of Triplophysa bombifrons. Classification (NCBI taxonomy): domain Eukaryota; kingdom Metazoa; phylum Chordata; class Actinopteri; order Cypriniformes; family Nemacheilidae; genus Triplophysa; species Triplophysa bombifrons. Next base: position 4,024,699 of record CM056448.1, read on the forward strand.
CTTACTAGTACGCCCACCTTGCGTATACATTTGGGTGGTCTTAGGCAAATCATACCACATAATGATGTACATTCTTGGGATTGTGGTTACACATGTGCATTCACTTTTAGATAGAATGCATAATTTGTTCCGACACTTTTATTTTGCTTTTTAACGTGTCTAATACATGCATGGGCAACTTATAACACACCAAACACAGAAAACAATTATTTGCGCCATATGAGCCCTTTAATTGAACAAAGAGTTCAACAAGTTTTGTTTAATTACTCTGTATACTCTACCTCACATTTGTTCAGTTTTTTGCCAAGTGTTTGTCATGTTCTGACAATAAATAATTGTTTACAAACACAGTTAACTGTCTGGTCTAAACCTTTTCACGGGAGCAAAAATCTGCCATAAAGGGGTCATATGGCACAGACCCTCACGAATGTTCCTCATTTTGTGATATGAGTAAAAACATTCTTACATCCCTGAATGGTCTGATAGATTCAGTCTTTATATTTCTAATAGTTATAGTTACTAGACAAGTCATTCTTTGCTCACGTTCTCAGTAGTTTTCATCTGACATACGGAACGTGTTTCTACTATCACAGGTGAGAGGTTCCTCCTATTGGTCTCTTCACTGCTGTCAGACATGTTTGACTCAGAGCCAACCAGCATGCCAGTCATTGCTCATCCAATCCCTCTGTCAGATACGGAGCGATCACATTAATTGTGTTATTTATTACAGCATCATATTTCATTATTGATCTTGTTATTTTAGACTGGTAACCTGGAACTGTCAGAGATGACGCCTGACCAAGACACTGATGCTCCTGGAGTGTCGGAGACCTGCGGTGCCATTGCTGCGGTTCACGACAGGTTTGGTAACGGTTTGGGTGTGAATAGAAATATGAACATCTCCAAGGTACATCTCTCCACATTTGTCAAGGATTTGACTGTTATTGACAAATGTAACCTTTTAGAAATAACAGGTGACCCGATCCGCTTCTTTAACACAATTGCAGGTCAAGCGAAGGACCTCTGAGGACACATGCAGCCCTCACCTGGCAATACAGGCTGTTCCTGAGAGTGAGTAACCCCATTCATACTATACCAGACATCACAGGTCATTTTCTCCACATGGCATCATTCACACAGTTAAATAGATCTGATAAACCAATCAATGTCTTTCTCCTGGTCAGGTGACCAAATTGTGGCCGAAACAGTCCAGCCCTCAGCTCCATTTACCATCAAGCCAGTGTGGACCACCCTGAAGGAGACGTGGGCTTCTCTGCACATGGGTGGGTTTGAGTTCATTCAGTGGTTTTACACTTATAGATTTGAGAAGTCTTGATTGTTGTGTGCTTTTTTTCAGTCAGCCTCACAAATGTTTCACATCTCACCTGTCAGAGCGGATGAAATGACACTGGCTGATGTACAGCAGGTATTAAAAGATTTTACAGCGGTTTCAGTCTATTTTATAATTATGAAAGCAATAATGATAATTCATTAAATTATTCAAACATATTCACTGTCTCATTCTCTTACACTCTTTATGAAATGTCCTCACAAATGACTTTCTCTACAGCAACAGGTGTGTTCCTCTGACCAAACACAGAGAACTCTTTGTGGTTTTTGGCCCCACCACCAATGATCTCCTGACCTTCTGCTCTAAGGTCAGTCCTCATGTCACATCAGCATTTCATTGGTGAAGATTATTTTAAGATTTTAAATATTTATAATATTATTAATATATTATAATACATTGAGTGTGTTGTGTTGGTTTAGTGACTCATCAGTTATTGTCTGTTTTTCTAGGAGATTTCAGCAGGTGTGACAGAGACAAAGAGATGCAGCAAATTTGTCCAAATACTAAAACATGTGCAACAGCAAGTAATATCTTTGTGCATTAACATTTTTTTATGAAGCAAAATAAATTGTTGTGGTATATCATATTTTGTATGACCAATTTTGTTTTGTGCAAGTAAAATTTATTCTTTCGGGCATGTAAAAACATGCATTTTATTTTATTATCCAATTATCTATTTAATTAACAAATGTTTTGCAACAAAAAGAAATTGTAAATAATCTTGTAAATAACTTTTGTTTTCAAATAATCTGTTGTGTAAAAAATGTTGTGTTTTTTGTAGACTGGCATTTTTGTGTATCACTTTTCTTTTGATATATGTTTTATGTAACAGGAGTAACAAATATATTTGTCTAACTCTTTCCTGAATTTTTCCACATCTGTAGCATTCGTTGATCTGATAATGCAATGCAGCTGCAAAATAGATTCATCTTGAATAATCGAAATGGCCAATAGTAAAATAAAAAATAAAATAGTAGAAAATATTCTCTCAAATATTTGTTAACATTGTGATGAAGTTTGAAAAGAACATTACATTAAAATAGGAAATATAATTTCCACAATTCATATTGAAATGTTTGTACCAACAATCATGAAGTTGTTTCAGATCTATTCTGCTACATTATAAAAGATATCATTAAATCAACACTTAATAGACAAATAAATACATAGCATAGAGTAAATACATTAGTTTGCATTTAAAACGTTAAATCCAGTTTTCAAAGACTATTTGATATAGACTGTTTGATATAGCTCTGGATAATTTCCTTAAAATGTGCGCGCCCGTGACGTCCGAAGATTTTAAACAACCTATAAGATGTTTTGTTACATGAGCGTGCTACGAATGACCAGCAAACAACCAATAAGATCTAATTTGCGGGGTTGCGTTAGTCTCAGTTTGGTTGCGTCATCGCCATGTTGACATTAGAACAAGTGCAAGATGAGTGCCGTACCTGCCGTCAGCAAGAAAATTGTGAACAAAAAGTGAAAGTGGGATGGTGGTCTAGTGGGTTAAACCACTGAACTTGTAATCAGAAGGTTGCTGGTTCGATCCCAGCAGCCACCACCAGTGTGTCCTTGAGCAAGACACTTTACTCCATGTTGCTCCAGGGATTGTCCCTGTAATAAGTGCACTGTAAGTCGCTTTGGATAAAAGCGTCTGCCAAATGACTAAATGTAAATGAAATGTCAGCTTGCCAGTGTGGCAGTTTTTTGGTTTCTTTTCATCATACCAACATCAGAAGAACATAGTGTGTAAGCTATGTAAAAGTCCCGGCTAAGCAAGGAAACACAAGCAATTTATTCTACCATCTAAACCGCTGCCACCCTTCGGAACATACATAATGTCGTCCATCTACCTCAAGTCAACAAACAACCCACATGCAGTCCACGATGGAGAGGTACTTGGTAACAATGCCATATGATAAATCTTCCAAGTGATATAATGACATAACCCATGCAATAGCGTACTTCAATGCAAAAGAAATGCTGCTGTTCAGCACGGTGGAGAAGTCAGGCTTTTGTTTACTGCTATAAAGGTTTGTTGGTATTATTTATTACAGATGCTGTTGTCGATCTACTTCAAAGTTTTTCTTGATTGTTTCATGTTTACATTAAATTAAAGTGAACACATTTTGTAACATTTTTAGTTTAAAGTTAAAGTTTGTTTATTCTTTATATAAGTAGGGTAAGACATAAAGAAGATAATTTGTTAAAAAAAATTGCACATGGGTGGGTTTGAGTTCATTCTAAAACTAATTTTATTTGCCTTAATAATGTGGGTCAGTTAAAAAAACAGTGGTTAAATACAAACTGTTCTACTTGTCATTTTTACTTAAAAAAAGGTCAATAATTATCGATATCGAATGATATGAAGCATCATATTGTTGATATATTTTTTAGCCATATCGCCCAGCCCTAGACTCATCCTTGTATCACCTCTCTCACATTTGGATTATGGCAGAACTCATATCCGTCCTGCTTACACTCATGTGAACTGATGATGAGCTGGAGGTTGTTTCTGTTCAGAAAGTCCTCTGTGACATCAGGACCACGGTAACATCCTCCTTCTATGATCTCTTGACCTGCTGAGACATGGGGTCACGTCACAGCAGGTCCAAATCTGATCAGACAGAATGCAAACCAACCATTAGCTGTATTTTAATTGCCAGATAATGATTCTTGGTTATTTGATTTTATAGGTGTCCATCGATATTTTGAATTTTTGCTTATCTTGAATGACTGTAGTAAATTTCCCTTTAACTGCAATCAAACATAAAACGTACCTGTTTCCATTCATGGTTGTTAGTATTTGTGAGCAATCTTGTTCAGACTCGGAGGACAGAGATGCGTTGAGAATGTGGTGAGTCCTGCTGAAGTTGGAGAGACTGAACTCCTCTTGCCTGCGGCGGATCTCCAGCTCCTCCTCGATGGCTGATGAGAAGTTCTGAAGAGAGCGTGTCTGGAGACTGTCTTGAGAGCTGAAGGATGGCCAGGGCCGCATTAAGAGCTCACTGGGCCCCGGGGCTATGAGTTACTGCAGGGCCCCCCCCACCACTTTAGGTCACCAACCACAGAGAAAGAGAAAAAAACCTGCTTTTTCTAAAACACTGCTGAAGTTGTTTTACATAAATATAATCTAGAATCATTCAGAATAACTGTTGCCAATTCATTTACAATATACAATTAAGAAAATAGCTTACCTTAAAAAAAATGTATATTAATTTTAATACGATATCATACCAAAAGTTAATGGCACTAAAATTTCATAATTATTGTGATAATTTTCAATATCACAAAAAATAATAGTAGCTTAAGAAATGGATATCAAGCTTACTGATGACAAGAATCACAAATAATAATAGAAAAAAGGCACATAAGAAATCGACCTACTTGAAAAACCTTAAGCACTGAATAATTGTATAATTGTATAAAGTAATCAAATATTCAATACATAGCTTTCAATATAAATTCAACATCCATTCTTATTTATTTTACTAAAGTGATTCAGTCAAGGACAGTAAATGACTTTCTTTCTGATGTTTGATTAACATTATTGACACAATGGCGACAGCAGCTTTATTAGCAGCTTCTGTCACTTTAAGACCAAGTGCGCTGTGCAGAACCGTCTCAAGTTCACTATGGTATCAAAACGAGCATTTACAAAATGAATCCTCTCCTGCTGCTTATTGTGCCTGAGCAGTTTAAATAATTTGTATCTATACCACAATGCTTAAATACGTGTTTAAATTATAAACTTACATCATGATGATGGCGCAGCACAATTGACATATTTCTACCGGACACATTAGCACTATCGCCACTGCCAGCCCTTTAGGCGAATAGTTTGATCAAACACAAAAAGCAATATCATACATTCATCAAGTTAATAATCAAACTTAACAGTTAATTGGTGGGGTCGATGATGACGCTGTGTCTTTATCATCCACCACTCCGTGATCATCAGCTTTAGTAAAATAACCCGATAGTTTTGGGATTTTACTGATCAGCTCATGTTTCCTCTGCTGTTTAGCTTTTAAAAATATCATTTTTTAAAGATGAAATTTTTAGCTGTCGAAGACGAAGACTGTTTTTTGCGTGGAAATTTTAAGAATAGTCTAGAATGAAGTGAAGATTGGAGGCGATTGATTGATTGATGCGTAGGCTATAAGGCCAATAAGGCGCAGTCAGCCATCGCCTGATAGGCCTAAGCTGAATTGTTGTATATAAAATAAATGCATTTGATTTGGTATATCAAATTCAAACGTGACGTTTCAATTCACCGTGCCCTCCTGCCCACCGGGGTTTGATTGACATGCGACCTGACCAATCATAACGCGAATGCGCAATTTTGTTAGTAATATTAATGAAAATGAATTATAATGCATGGAATATACGGCAAAGCGCTACTAAATAACAGGGCTAATTTGTGGGGGGCGTGGTAAGGCTTTGGCAATCAGATGGCAAGCAGTAATCAATCTGCTCCACAGCCAATCACGGGCCCCCTCCTTGCTCGGGACCCGGGGCTTTAGCCCCGCCTAGCCCTATTGTTAATGCGGCCGTGAGGATGGCATGTGGGTGAATAAATCATGAAAAGTTAAAATTCTAGGTGGACTACACTTTGAACTCCTATATTCAATTTACAATATTCAGTCACATTTTTACATAACGTTCTTCACATATAATTTAAAAGACTAAAAGATGTTACAGAAGCTTTACAGTTTAATGTTCTTCTTTTGATGTATTGTCATGTTGTCTTTTTTCTTCATTTAACGATTGGAATAACTTTTAACATCCTGTAGTCCATTTGTTTGCTGTAATGAGTGTGATCCTCTTAACTTAGGCTGACCCACATGTCTGTATAAATAACTCCAACAGTGCTGAACAGTTTCTGCTTTAAAACATTGAGCCTCATGTCCGAGTTGGCCATTTGCAATAAATAGAAGCTGTTTGTGGAAAGAAAGGGTTGGGATATCCCTACTTCATTTTATTAAATTCAAGTACATGTTAAGGAATACTTTAGGTAGTATTAATTACGGAGTACTTTTTCTAAACTATTTGCAACTAAATTGTCCCAATTTAAGTTCATGAAACTACTATTAAGAAATAACCTTGTACTATTGAGCACGTCCTGTTCCTTTATCTTGTAATCAGGTTCAAGGTATATGGAAGAAAGGAGGCGGGGTCGGCTCGGGCTGGAAAACGAGAATCTTGTATTCTGTTCCGTTTAACACAGACGTAGCGCCACCGAGCTCTAGAACACCTGCATGAACAACAAACATCTTATCATAACTGCACGTACACAACACATTGGTTTTAATAAGGAAGTTTGGTTGGACGCATCAAGTCAAGGACGCTGGTATCTCTAAACGGTTTTTAAAACTAATGTTATGAGGTTGAACACTTGAACATCTGCACACACACCAAATATAATTTAAGACTTAGACGAACTCCCCACACACTTTTGTAGAGAAGTTTCATTAAATTGCTTACAACCAAGGACACTGGGTAGCTCATTATCGCTAAACAATGAGCTCATTTTTAATAAAAACAAGGCAAAATCATGTAGAAAGCCCCGGAAAAGTGTCAAGATAAAGAAGCAACTGTTTTTAAGAGACGTTCGCTACAATTAAATCTTAATATGGAAGGCCGGAACTATGAGCGCAGAGGGACAGGTTAATGAAAAAGTGATGTCATATGAAAACTGATTGGAAGAAGATGATGTCATGCACACATGATTGGTTTAAACTGTGATAACAACTTGAAAACAATGTATAAAAGATGGAGTCATATGTGTGTTGGTTGGATCCCTTCAGATGAACTCTGAATATCCCACTTTGCTTGCCCGGGCAAATAAAGTTTAAACTCTTGGCACCTGGAACCCTTGTTTCTGAGATTTCTTTCTGCGATGGAAGGCTGATTCGCCACAACACAATCAATCCAAAACTAAGAAAGCAAAGCACAATAGTAAAAGATTTGAAACAGAACATTCAGCCCATAATTCACCTGCTAGAAATTGTGATCAAAGACAAATGAAAGATAGATTTAGTCATAGAAAGTATATGTGTGCACTTAAAACTTGATACTGGTACACAAGAATATGTCATTTATTAGAGCCATTTAGAAAAAAAGAGAAAAAGAAGAATTATAAAACAAACAAATGTAAAACTGTCTACATACACCAGAAAATACATCTTTGACAATATGGTTTCCAGCAGAGGACAACTTCTCTTTATACAAACTCAGTGTTGTTTCATTCACCCCAGTAATTAAAACATTGACTTTTATAATGTCTGCGATACAGCAGCATATATCATACATCCATATTCCAAAACACATCAAATCAAATTTTGATACACTTTAGAGCCAGGAAAATATGATCAATATCTGAGTAGTTACCTTAATGTTAATGTAAACCTGGGAAGTGTAATTCTGACATTTGCTTGACACTGTGTTTTCTGTTGCTTGGCAATAATGCAAAACAGTGGGAAGTGCATATAAAACAATCTCGACTTGATTTCGCTTGGGTAAGAGTGTTTGTCTTTCATCTCATCAATGTACATGATGAAAGCACACTGTATGGATCTTTACTTCACTAAAACAAGTTGAAAATAAGTGTCACCTCATACACTCATATGATTGAACTCTGATTTGTAAAGCAGAATCAGTAGCATCTTGCAATACACCCTGCCTAGGAGACATCTCAGATTGGATGAAAGAGCATCACCTCCAGCTGAATCCTGCAAAGACAGAACTACTAGTATTTCCAGCACACCCCCCCCCCCCAAAGGCATATGCTTAAATTAACAAATGTAAATGTAAAGCAGCTGGGAACATGCAAATGCTGATGCTCTTTGAATGTTATATTCGGACAAAAATTGGAGAAGAGTCCACACAAGGTTTCCTCTAGCTGCAGATAGACAGACAGACATCAGTCGGCATCATGATGATTCTTTTACTCTTTCTGCTCTTATCAGGTCAGTTTCACTTGGATTAAACGCACTTTCACAAATATGATGAGATTTTTATATTCTACGAGGACAGCTGTGTTTATGGTCATCGTGTTCATCATATCACACACATTCTTGTATGTAGTGATGGTGGCATAATAAATATTCCATATTTAGGAGATAATTGAAAATGAAAGTGACCGATTCGTCAGGTATGGTGACCCATACCCGAAATGTGACCTCTGCATTTAACCCATCCAGTGATTAGTGAGCACACACACAGCAAGTGGTGAACACACTTACACCTGGAGCAGTGGGCAGCTATCACTGCTGCTGCCCGGGGAGCATGTAGGGGTAAGATGCCTTGCTCAAGGGCACCGAAGTCGTTACCCGACGGCCCTGAGGATCGAACCGGCAACCTTCTGGTCACGAGTCCGACTCTCTAACCATTTTGCCACAATTGCCCCATAAAACACAAAAACAGCGATCAAACTGATGTCTAAATAGTGTCTGTATCAAGTTCATAATACTTTCAGTTTATTATTGTTTGAGTGAAATAATAACTATGTTCTGTGTGTTTCAGTTGTGTCTGACGGCTCATTCTCACTTCAGTTTGTTTATGTGAAAACTGAAATGACCTGGTTTAGTGCTCAGATGTACTGTAGAGAATATCACACAGATTTACTCACTATTAAAGATCAGACAGAATATAATGAGGTGGTGAGTGTTTTAAATGGCGAGTGGGTTTGGATGGGACTCTATCGGATGAACAGTAGTTCTCCGTGGATCTGGTCTGATCAGAGCATCTTCACATACAGTCATTGGTATCCTGGAGAGCCGAACAATTTGTATTCCACTCAAATCTGTGCAGCAATTTCCATAAACGGATGGTTCGACAACACGTGTTTAGGTTCTAGCCCTGTTTTATGCTCTGGTGGTGAGTATTCTGCTTTTATTTCACTCTAAACTCTGATTGATCTACGTTAGGTTTGTTTTTATGATGTATACTAGGGGTGTAACGGTACGATTTTTCATATCGAGCTGTCATAGGGGAAATTTCGAATGAAGTCATCATTCCTAAGCTTTGCCCTACTCCATTAGAGGGGCATCTGCTGACGTACACAATGCTTCATTCTCACGTGAACATGCCAGCTGAAGGAAATGAGGAAATCACGTTGCTTCCTTTGCCAAATGCATACCAAACATCTACATAATGGCACGCAAATGCCCAGTTCACTCCAAAGTCTAAACTCCAAGGGCTCTGCCCATCGAATTGAGTCAGTCTTAATGATGACTATATTTGGAATGTTGCCTTTGACGGCTCGGTATGAATACATGTACCGTTACACCCCTAATGTATAATGATCCTGTTGTCTCTGTGTTTGTTTTATCACAGCTCCTCCCACATTGAAGAAAAGACAGATGTTGAGAGTGGAAGTTAAATCCGATGAGAATGTGAACGATCCTGAAGTCGAGAAGAAAGTTTCGGAGAAGGTGAATGATGTTTGAAAGTGTCTCTTCATGTTTATTGCTGATGGATAATGGAGTTCTCTCATCGTGATGATGATTTAAAGTGATGTAAAGTGCTGTAAATGTGTAGTAACACAGTGTGATGATGATGTTCAGATGTTTTTTGTTAATAATAAATCAATTTGACTATTGTCTTGTGTTTTATGACTCTGTGTTTATTTGATTACAGGTGATAGGAGGGTGTTTCATTGATTTACATTGTATAGAAACAGACAGAAAAAAAACATTCTGAACATTATTCTTCTTTTGTTATTAATAGTGTCTAAATTGAAATGCTGCTGCGTTCAACATGATTTATATAAAATTCCCTGATAGTAAAAATGTATATGAGTGTATATGTGATTTGATCTAAAAAAACAACACAAGTTAATCCCAATAAATCTCTTCAACTATAAAAATCTGTCCAGTTTTTTATATTTTAGGAAATGTCTTATAAGTGGTACTTTTGAAAGTAGATCACGATTATTATTGACCCATACTTCTTATTATTCTTCATTGTCCGGCATATTTCCTGCAGCTTTCGTCATAAACCCATGAATGAGGGTTCAAATCGAGTTTCCCATTGAGTAATGGTGTGCTATGAGTTTTTTATGCGATCCGGTGAGGGATGTTCGATAGTGGGCAAAAAATCACCCGAAAAATCCCATTGACTCAACATTGCATCAAACTTTGATGAGTAGCAGCCACGAGCGAGGATAGAGGGTAATCACATTTGAAGAGGCTATCAGGCTCTGTGAGAACATACCTCACAATGGGGTGTGTGAGCCAAAAGTCCCCATTGACTTATAATGGGACAGGAAACATGCCCATATAAGGCAAAAAACTGTCAGTGTTGAATATCTTCGCAGATTGTACACTTAGAGACAAGGGGGTGGCCTCAATTTACTCAGTCAACCAATCATCAATCACTGATCATCATGAAGCTTTGAAGTCACGCCCATGGCAAACATTTACAGCAACCGATCCCATAGACTTCCATTGTAAAATAACTAGGTAGATATCTTTCAAGCACATTGTCGTGCAGACAAGGGCTCATTTGACTCGGGCAACCAATCAGCATCCTAGGAACTTCATTAAGCTCATAGCAAGAAAACATCACAACTTATCAACCATTCAACAAGACTTATAGATATACATTTGACAAAAAAATGTCGGCACAAGATCTTTTGGAAGACATTTGGTTTAGCCAGGGACACACACGCATAGAGAACCACTCGATCTTAAAGAGTTTAGTTGGGCCTGCTGCTAACCTGACAACCTTGACATAGAGAACTTTGTGAGGTTCTGGTGACTCAATGTCACCAGAACTGTAGTCAATGTCTGTCTAGTCACATGTGACTGGCAGATGGCAGGTGATTGGATAACGTAGTTCAATACCCCAATGAAATCATTGCATTGTTGGTTACGTGTGCGAGGTTACCGGAGAAACTGCATGATGTGGAGGATACGGGACACCATCATCACACCTGAGTTCTCATTTGATTTGTCTTCCCCTAAAAAGAGCTATAGGGAGTTAAAGGCAGAAATAAACTTCACCTGATGTGACTTGACTCCGGCTAGAGCATTTGCCTTGAACTCATTTGTTAACATGATTGATTCAAATCAAGAAAGCGTCAAAGATTTGAGCATGAAGAAAAGTAAGCGTCACATCTCGGTTCTCCAGTTGTTTTGATTTCACTTTTCACAATGTTTGTTTGGTGCAAAGCATTTGAAAAAAAACAGAATAGATGTGGTGGTGGTAATAATACCAGTAATAAAATAGACATATCTTTACTTTTGTTGGATATTATTTCCCCATAGATTAATAAGCCCACATAAATGAATTAATAAGTGTAGCCTATGTGTGGTTTTACTGCTCACAGAGTGGAAAGCTGCTCACCACTCACCAGGTGGGTGTTATTTTGCACAATTTAAAGACACAACACATGACGGCCCAGAGGAGGTCTGGCTATGAAGCAACACTGCTAACCACAGAAAATTTTACCATGAAGCCCACTACGGTATCTAGCCCAGCAATTCAGTCACTATATGGCTTATCCACATTGATAACTGACACTCTACCTCATGATTGCATGAATGATATTGAGCGCTCCACTGCAGCCAGGGTCGATCTGAAAGATACGCCCCTGGATGGGGGGGGGCAATCATATATAGATGGCTCATGTTCAAGACCATCTGAGGGAGTGTATCTGTGTGGATATTCCATTGTGACACAGGAGGGTGAGAGGGAGGAGGCATACCGCCTGAACCATAACTCAGCACAGGCTGCAGAAATAATTGCATTATCAAGAGCCAGCGTGTTAACAAAAGGCAAAAGAGCTACCATTTATACGAATAGCAAATATGCGTACGGGGTCGTTCAAGACTTCGCCCAGACTTGAGCTAGACGAAATTTTCAGACATCTGAGGGCAAACCAATATCACATGAAGAGTTGGTGTGAGATTTATTACAAGCTGTAATGTTGGCAAATGAACTAGCTGTAGTGAAAGTTAAGGGACATGTTTCAGATGAACCAGACGCTTTTGGCTACAGAAATGCTGACGAAATGGCCAAACGGGCGGCGGGACATGCAGAGTTTTCCCCATATCAGAGAGCGCAGAGTAGGGACGTAGATACAATGATGTTTGCACAGGTATCATGCGTTCCTGACATAGATTTGAAAATTTTGCAAAGTCAACCCACACATAAAGACATGAAACATTGGGCAGAAAATGGATGCGCACCAGATGCTAACGGTTTGATAAGAGATAAAAATGGTAGAATCGCATTACCAAAGATGTCCTTGGTAATATTGATAAGACATTACCATGGTATTTCGTACTACAGCGCGTCTAAAGTTACACAGATGATTAATCGCCTGTATTGTATACTGGATACAGTGAAATTGGTCAAATTAATTGTAGACTTGTGTTTGATATGCGCCAAAACAAAATCGGAAATCTAAAATACAAATATACTATTGTCGATAGGTTTTCAAAATGGCCTAAAGTATTTGCGTGTGCGAAGGAGGATGCTAAAACAGTTGTAAAAATACTATTGAAAGAAGTTATACCTTGTTATTGTATTCCAATGATACGAGAATGTGACAACGGCATGCCATTCAGATCGAACGTGACCAAACTATTGGCTAAAGCGTTAGCCATAGATCAGGGGTGGTGGAACGAACGCACCGAACAATCAAACATAAGATCACAAAGCTTTATGGAAAAAAACTGGAGATGGCCAGATGTGCTACCAGACGTATTGGCAGAAATGAGAATGACCCCATCCTCAACGATAAAATACCGACCATTTGAAATTTTGATGGGTAATCCTTTCCCGACCCCTTGGGTCAAAGATCGCGCAGGCGTTTCTTCCCTAGGAGACATGGAGGTGATCCTGGGTGACCAAGTGATCTCACTTATTGATAAACTGAATTCTGTGTGTGCTGATGTTCCTCTTTCTCTCCCTATTCTGTCAGATAAGCCGTGTGTGACAGGGAATTGGTGAGAGGGGTTGCGCCAGACAGAAGATCCTTGCTCTAGTAGTGAGTGAGGGGGCCATCTGTCGGCTGAACATAGGGCCTGGGCAAATTTTGCCCCATTTATAGCTTCCCGATCACCTCTGAAGGTTCCCCTGTAACACATTTGGGTCCAAATTGTCCAATATGTCAGTCATATTTCTGGAATTGATCCTGGCCGGTGCAGGAGCAATTAAATAAATAGATGAAGATGATTCATGGTTGGACCATGACGATCCACCACTTTCATATGCCACAACATGTGGTGGAGATTGGCTAATTACACCGTAAAGACGAGTGACATGAAAAGTAATTGTTATGTATGTACTTCATTACCACATAGTTCCCACTCTACTAGACTGGATGTGAAGGTGCCGAAGTTGGAATACTATGTAGGTTGTGTATTGTCTGCCGTTACTCTGCTTCTAGACGTAGAGAAGTGGCGCTCTCCAGTACATTGTTTCAATCCTGATAATAGTACAGATAGGTTAATCATGAGTATGGATGCTGACCCGCAAGTTGTATCTCCTATGGGGACAGTAATAGCCGTGCTAAAGGGACTATGATGTGTAGAGAGATAGACTGAGGAACAATTGATCTAGGACAGATCCCATTGTCACACTGTAAGGAAGTGTGGAATACCTCAACGCCTGGAGGAAGCTGTTTAAATTGCCTATTGGCATACATGGATGAATATCCGCAGATGGATAAAATTCAGTCTAAAGCCCAAGATGTATAAGGTCAAACGCAGATAGAACCTTCTCACTCTCTGCTCAAAACTGAAGGGTTCTATCTTGGAAAGTGTTATGTTAAGCAAGCAGCAAAAACTGTTTATTTATCTTTTTTTTAAGTCATGAAACTAGTTTGTTATACCCAGGGCTTTTGAATGCTTCATTTTGATTGGCTGACGAACGACCTACGGCTATGCGTTATTTTTCGGTAAAAGGCACACCTATGAAGTGACGTGAAAGTAACCTATTAGTCAGATATGGTGACGCATACCCGAAATATTACATCTGTGCTTAACCCATCAAGTAGTGAACACATGGCAGCTATCACTGCAGCGCCCGGGGAGCAGGTAAGGTAAGGTGACTTGCTCAAGGCCACTTCAGTTTTCCCCATCGGCCCTGAGAATCGAACCGGCAACCTTCTTGTCATGAGTCCGACTCTTAAACCATAAGGCCACAACAGAAAGTAGTTCCAGATAAGTCGACCGAATTACTGTTTTTAATCACTGGGCCAAGTTTAACTGAATAAACTGTAGCCTCCTGTCCACCACTGAATACAGATCCAAAATGTCGAAGAAATGATGATGAATATTTATGAACAACATCTCCACAGCAAATTACACTGAAATTCATTTTTTACTATTTATTACAATATTGATGTCAGAGGTTCAGTGAGCCTGGAAACTGTTGTGTAGTGAGTTAATCTCTCTCTCTCTCTCTCTCTCTCAATCTCTCTCTCTCTCTCTCTCTCTCTCTCTCTCTCTCTGATAACTGCATATACAGACTCAAGCAACGGCTTGAGATGAAATTAGTCCTACCAACAATAGCATTCCAGAACCTTACAAATATCTTGAGATAAAACATCTGAACTATGTTTTGTGATGTGGTAACCGTGGTATAAGCTGAAAATTTTACTCTGTTAATTATTTATTTAAAATAAACAGTTCCAAACATCAATACTATTCAATTCATTCAATAATAATGATGTAAGGATACAAACAATCTGAATCTGTTCAGTATATTTTCAAGTGTAAACTCTAGAAAGACTAAGCATCTAGACGAGTGATGATTAAAAACACAAACATAGCAAAATGAAGCAATCGAGAACGGTCAGAAACAAATTAAACTGTCATTTAACAACAAACTTACAACAATCAATAAACAGCAAAACATCAAGATTCACAGTTTTACATCATTCCACATTTAACCACGATGAAAGGTTGTCCCATTTTTCTGGAATTTAAATCCCAGTGGTTTTCAAAGCCATGGCAGCACAGTGCAGTGTTGGTGCATTCTACCAAACAGTGAGTGACGTCACTGGACCGTTCCAAGATGGCGGACATGTCTATGTGCCTGGAGCGCCTGAATGCTGCATCTAGTTGTATACATCTATGCGTCAGATATCAAAAGTGTCATTCATTGGAGTAAACAATCACCATGACGACTAAAATGAATGCATTTTGCTACTTGTCCAATTTACTCATTATTTATAGTAAAAAAACGAAAACACAATTTTGTCTCAACATGATATTTTGATATTTTGGCATCAATGTTCAAGTTGAGACTAACTGACTGTTTGTGTTGTGCTAACATAAAAATGTTCAAACTGGGCAGATGATTCCCAGTTCCCAGCATGCTATGAGTAAGTCTGAATTTGAAAAGTATTTTTTTGTATTTGACTTGTCAGTGTTTATTGTTTATTCATTTTTGAGATTTAGAAGGTTTTGTGGTTACTATTGTTCAGAATAGTTAATATGACATAGCACTTTCAAGAAGACATCAAGACAGTGAAGCTCACCAGAGAATCCAGAACAGAGATGAAACCTTCCAGAAGCCCAGGCAAAGGCATCCAGTACAGAGAACTTTAAATCAAAATATGAACAAACATAACTTGGACTGAGTAAACATAACTTTGATACTTTATGTGAAACTGAGAAACATTTTTTATGTGGAAAAAACTTTGCAACGTAATTTGAGCTGTTGTTTCAAGACTTGTTTACAAATCAAATCTGGTGTCAGGAACATTGAATGAATCACCAACTGCAATTTTCAATCTTGTGCTGTTACCTGGAAACCGAATGATAAACAAGATATAAACAACTTTTGGGCTTATTCATTTTTTATCATTTCTGTGCTGGATTGATTTCAATCATGAACAAATCAATGAAAGAGTGACAGAATCATTTATTTCCTCAATAGATTTCTTCTGAAGTCACAGCAGTGTTTTTCATCCTGATAATCCCTTAGATCATGTTTTGTGTTGTGACTTCAGGATAAAGACACTTTCATACAGACCATTGAAACCCAGAGATCATGAACTGAAAACTGAACTCAACTGACTGATGTTGAACTCATTCTTTACATGTTATTGGGTCATGATGTCTCTCAGGACCAGTTTGACACACGGGGCTTAACTGAAGCCAGGACTAGGCCTTAGTCAAATTAGGATATTAAAGTCGCTTTTTTTTCAAAATGCCATAGTAAAAACATGATGTCGTGCATCTTGAGACAATATGTCACAGACATATATAAGATGTCTTCAGTTAAAGTGATATTCCTGTTATCAATTCATAACAAATTTGTATACATTTATTTGTTCTGTTTAACACAAAGGAAGATATTTGGAAGAATGAATAGTAACCTAACAGATCTCATCACCCATTTACTGCCATAGTAGGGGAAATAAATACTATGGGAGTCAATGGGGATGAGATTTGTTTGGTTACTGACATTATTCCAAATGTTTTCATTTGTGTTCAGCAGAAATGTATACAGATTTGAAACAACCCAAGGGGGAGTAAATCATGACAGAATTTAAATTATCACTTTAAAACGGCTCAAACTTACCATTTAGTCTGGGACTATCTTAAGCCTTAAAAGTGTATACTGTACTTAATTTCACTTAACTTGATGCTCATTTAATGCGTTTATTGCTATAATAACACAAAATATTGAAAGAATGTGTGACAAACTCTTTGTCAACTATTATGAGTTCTAAAGATATTAGATATTAGTATATACTGAAAAACAACACTGTTGATACTTAAACAACTTCATATAGTTATTTACAAAAGGCCATAAAAATATTTCTTATTCTTCAATCAAACAAAAATAATTGAAAGAATCAGGTACCAGTGCTTATGAGTATTCCTGTTTATTGTAAGTGCATTGCTCTTGAATTTATATTGTTTTTGTTCATGTTCAAGTAATATTTAGTCGTGATATAATGATTCCATGACCTCAATGATTAATTGTTGTATTTCATTCGTCTTTTCATCATTCCTGCCTTTTGTAAATCTATCATTTTTGAAAACTAGCATAACAATCTTTTGTTTTCGTTCTGAAAATGTTCCAGTGTTTGTTTTCACTAGGAAAATCCTGCTGCGCTCATCTCAGAGTCTTCACTTTTGGATACACAAATTTTGCTGCCCAGAATTTGTTAATGAGTGACCTGAAATGATCTCGGGATAGTCAAATCAATTCTCGAATCTTGATTCTTGAGGTCAGAGATGGAAGGTGGTGTCCTGTTTTGGTTTTGTTTGGATTGCAATGTCTTCAAACGACCTTACCGCTGTTTTGCATAGTCATCATCTCTTCTCTCAGCTCATCTTTGATTCAAAACTGATCATACGCCATCATGTAAATGAATATCAAAATATTCCACCAGAGATTACAGAATAAATGCTGAAAAATCATGATGTTCCTCAAGACGAGTAATGTCATCTAAATAAGTTGAAATACTTTTCCAACTGTAAGTCATAATGTCTTTGTAATATAAGCTGGTACATAGAAAAAAAATGTGTTCTTACCTTACCCAGTGTAATAAGGGTCAATTAAAAGGAAGGAAGGAGACGGGAACCGGCAAACATTTAAACATTTAATAAAATAACAACTATTTTCCTCACGGACGACTGCCGGAGACTCACATAAACCATTTTAAATGAGCCTTGGCCCCGAGAAAACGCCTGCGCTTCTGGATCATGTCTAGATATGGCTTCTCTTTTGGCCTATAGCTTTTAGGCGGCAACAGTGAATGGCATGGTGGATTGTGTTCACCGACAATGTTTTCTGGAAGTATTCCTGAGCCCATGTTGTGATTTCCTTTACTGTAGCATTCCTGTATGTGATGCTGTGATGTCTAAGGGCCCGAAGATCACAGGCATCCAGTATTGTTTTCCAGCCTTGACCCTTACGCACAGAGATTGTTCCAGATTCTCTCAATCTTTGGATGAGATTATGCACTGTAAATGATGATGATAACTTCAAACTCGTTGCAATTTTTCTCTGAGAAACTCCTTTCTGATATTGCTCCACTATTTTTCACCACAGAATTGGGGGAATTGGTGATGCTCTGCCAATCTTGACTTCTGAGAGACACTGCCACTCTGAGAGGCTCTTTTTATACCCAATCATGTTGCCAATTTACCTAATAAGTTGCAAATTGGTCCTCTGGCTGTTCCTTATATGTACACTTAACTTTTCTGGCCTCTTATTGCCACCTGTCCCAACCTTTTTGGAATGTGTAGCTCTCAAGAAATTTAAAATGT
Source organism: Triplophysa bombifrons (assembly GCA_029783895.1). Lineage (NCBI taxonomy): Eukaryota > Metazoa > Chordata > Actinopteri > Cypriniformes > Nemacheilidae > Triplophysa > Triplophysa bombifrons. Next base: position 4,043,302 of record CM056448.1, read on the forward strand.
CAAAATGTCTCACTTTCAACATTTGATATGTTATCCTATGCCCCATACCACAGGAAATTCAAAAGTTCTCGCAATAATTTAGTTTTTCACCCACCCATGGCACGGGAAATATCAAAATTCTCACAAAAATTCAGATTCCCCCCATCCCCACGTCACGTGAACAATCAGTGGTTCTCGCAATACCATGTTACGTTAGATTTGAGCATATTACAAAGAAAATATAAAATTATAGGGAATTTTATGAAATTAAGGAATGTTATAGTGACCACAATATCACCAAAACCATACTGTGTGTGACATTTTGAAATTTATTTTGTTTTATACAGCAATAAGAACCTGGGGTCAAATTGACCCTATGGAACACTTATGATACAAAATGTGTATAGGACATTGAAAAAGTCACATCATGTTAATTTTGGGTTTACTGAATTGTCCTCATTAAATGAGGAAAAGTCAATAATTCTGAAGCAAAAAAAGAGATTTCAACTATTTGTTTACAGACGTTAAACATTGAATGGGGTCAAATTGACCCCTAGGATAATAGGAGGGTTAAATGTGGATTTTACTCCAGTTCCAGGGATTCGTCTGACGGTCACCATGGTGTAACTGGGGATGATGCCCGCATCATCAGTGTATTAGATTAGATTAGATTAGATTAGATTCAACTTTATTGTCATTACACATATACAAGTACAGTGTAACGAAATGTAGTTTAGGTCTAACCAGAAGTGCAATTAGCAAGTGCAGGATATACAGTGTTAATAAATACAGAATACAATAATAGGAAAATATAATACAATGGGCATGTACTATGAAAATACTTTACAGAAGGAATGTTCTATGACAATATGACAGTCGGTTTGTACTATGGACAATATATACAGAAGGCTATATACTGTGAACATTAATGTACAGGTGGTTATGAACAGATAACAATTTAACCTATACAATAGTCCAAGTGACTTAAGTGTGCATTAATTACAGACATTAGCTATTAAAGTTACAGTGCAATAGATGAGTTAATGCGGTTATTAAAGATACGGTGCAGTATATGAGTTAATGCGGTTATTGAAGTTATAGTGCAATAGATGAGTAGATGCAGTTAATATAGCTACAGTGCAGTAGATAAGTTAGTGCAGTTATTGAAGTTACAATGCAGTAGATGAGTTAATGCAATTATTGAAGTTACAGTGCAGTATATGAGTTAATGCAATTATTGAAGTTACAGTGCAGTATATGAGTTAATGCAGATTTTAATGTTACAGTGCAGTAGATGAGTTAATGCAGTTATTAAGGTTACAGTGCAGTAGATGAGTTAATGCAGTTATTGAAGTTACAGTGCAGTAGATGAGTTAATGCAGATTTTAATGTTACAGTGCAGTAAATGAGTTAATGCAGTTATTAAGGTTACAGTGCAGTATATGAGTTAATGCAATTATTGAAGTTACAGTGCAGTATATGAGTTAATGCAGATTTTAATGTTACAGTGCAGTAGATGAGTTAATGCAGTTATTAAGGTTACAGTGCAGTAGATGAGTTAATGCAGTTATTAAGGTTACAGTGCAATAGATGAGTTAATTCAGTTATTGAAGTTATAGTGCAATAGATGAGTTAATGCAGTTATTAAAGTTACAGTGCAGTAGATGAGTTAATGCAGTTATTAATGTTACAGTGCAGTAGATGAGTTAATGCAATTATTGAAGTTACAGTGCAGTATATGAGTTAATGCAATTATTGAAGTTACAGTGCAGTATATGAGTTAATGCAGATTTTACTGTTACAGTGCAGTAGATGAGTTAATGCAGTTATTAAGGTTACAGTGCAGTAGATGAGTTAATGCAGTTATTAAGGTTACAGTGCAATAGATGAGTTAATGCAGTTATTAAGGTTACAGTGCAGTAGATGAGTTAATGCAGTTATTAAGGTTACAGTGCAATAGATGAGTTAATTCAGTTATTGAAGTTATAGTGCAATAGATGAGTTAATGCAGTTATTAAAGTTACAGTGCAGTAGATGAGTTAATGCAGTTATTGAAGTTATAGTGCAATAGATGAGTTAATGCAGTTATTAAAGTTACAGTGCAGTAGATGAGTTAATGCAGTTATTAATGTTACAGTGCAGTAGATGAGTTAATGCAATTATTGAAGTTACAGTGCAGTATATGAGTTAATGCAATTATTGAAGTTACAGTGCAGTATATGTGTTAATGCAGATTTTACTGTTACAGTGCAGTATATGAGTTAATGCAGATTTTACTGTTACAGTGCAGTAGATGAGTTAATGCAGTTATTAAGGTTACAGTGCAATAGATGAGTTAATGCAGTTATTAAGGTTACAGTGCAGTAGATGAGTTAATGCAGTTATTAAGGTTACAGTGCAATAGATGAGTTAATTCAGTTATTGAAGTTATAGTGCAATAGATGAGTTAATGCAGTTATTAAAGTTACAGTGCAGTAGATGAGTTAATGCAGTTATTGAAGTTATAGTGCAATAGATGAGTAGATGCAGTTATTAAAAAAGTATTTTGTTGTTGATGATGCGGAGTCGAATCTCATCCATTTTGTTCACTAATGATCGTATATTAGCAAGGAAAATGCTGGGTAAAGAGAGCCCGTGTGGTGTTAGCTTTAGCTTAGCTCTTAGCCCTCCGCGCTTCCCCTGCCTTTGTAAACGATCTCGAAGCCACCGGCGAGCACTTCCGCCCGGCCGTGTTGGGTGCGTAGCATCGGGTGTTTTGGCGATCTCAGGGACGAGTTGAATGTTGCTGATAAAACTTCTGGGAATGCGCAAACCGATATCCAAAAGCTCATGCCGGGTGTACGATGTGAATGCACAACTGTTCTGAACGAACAGGCCCGAGATGAGCAAGAAAAACACTATATAAATGCTAAAACTGGAGAGACGCTGAGCCTCGCGATGTTCACGCACCGCCGTCTAGGTCATTCTGGGGTAAACACACACTTATTTACAGTTGGTCCACATCAACCAAAGTAATACCAAAGGATTGCATACCAGCCATAGTACATATCAATATAACATGTTAACACTACTCACAACACTAGTTTGTTAAAACACTGCTTACTAATGAGTGTACTAAACACAGCAGGTGAGCTGCGCCGTCGCCAAGCAACAGTAAACAGACTGAATTCAAGTCATTTGATTTGGCAAAAGATCCTTCAGCAACGTTATTTTAATTAATACAATTTGCAAAGCCTTGTTAAACATGTGTCTTATCTTTTTGCTTCTTTTTCTTAATGTCTTTTTAAAGCATTTAATACTAATATTAAGCCAGTTACCACAGTGACTCTTATTTTCATAATCACATTTAATACTTCACAAAAATCAACGTGCCCGTTTAAAGACAGTAAATAAGTCAATGTTTACATGTAAAATAGCAGAATTTACCTTCAATGGTTTGGTCATTTGTGATGCTCAGATCCCAGCGCTTCAGTTTCTCTCGTCTCATGATTTGGCGTTTCAAATCTCAGAGAGTGATGTGAAGGCCATCAAAGATCTGTCATGAAATAGAGGGGGAGAACCCAAATGCAGGCAGGCACGGTGGTGGAGGGGTTACAAAAAGGTTTTATTAAACAAATAAACACAAAACAAGACCCACGATGGGGTAAAACAGGAACTGACAATAATATAAAAGCACAGAACGAAGACTCACTCAACACTAGACTAATAAACACTTGCCATTAACTAAACTAACAACTTACTAGACAGGACAGGATAACAGAGACAGGAACAGGAACATGAGCACAAGTAACAGGTTATCCAGAAACTTTCACAGAACAGCATGCACGTACAGACAGAACATACAGACAATGACCGACACAAGACAATGAAACATGAGGACTCTTTAAAGGGAACAAACACAGGATAATTGAAAGGGACCAGGTACTGGGGATTAAACACTAATGGGAAGGTAACAAGCAAACCAGATGACGGGAAACACTGACGAGATTCGGAGCATCGAGTGTAGCTTTTGATAGGGAACACTGACGAGACTCGGAGAGAGAGTGAGAGGATTTCTAACGTCCAACCTTAGACTATGTCATGTCTCCGCCCCAGGACCAAGAATAAACAAGACAAGATGGCGGAACCATGACAAGATCAGTGTGTCGTGTGATAAGTTTACAGAAAAATGTATAATGAACACACAGCATTTGTCTCTGCTGCGTTCTGATGCCCCTGCGACAATAACAACAGATATAAAATATATAATCAAAAATAAACATAAACAATATGAACATCAAAAGTAAAAAACTTGACAATGAGGATGTAGAAATGTGCTCTCAGGAACCGCAATTAGCAACACTAAACAGCACTTAGATTGTTACCATGGAAACCGATCAGGCGGATCAATTAAAGGTTTCCCTGACGCAAATGTCTAAACAAGATAGCACATTCAGCACATCTACACAAAACAATGAAGTTTTATTGAAGTGTGTTATCAGTGTTTGGTGTCTTTGATTAAATAGGATACAGCTTGTTGCAGGTAATGTTTTATTTAGATGAATCCTAGTATAGTTTTAATAATTATTTATATTGTCAATGTGGACACTTACTGCGTTATTATATAGGCCTATGGTGCTTTGCGTGAGCGATCTAATTAGTAAATTATTACATTTTTGAGCTAACTTACCCAAAATTGGTTTAATTAATTTGCATTGTCTCTAAAGCTCCATCAAAATTTTTATATATTTTTTATTTTACCTCAAATCGGCACTAGCATTTATCAATTAAACTGCCTGCCGAATGCGCGAGCGCACAAACAGGGAGTTCACATAGGGAAAAACACAGCATGAAAAGAAACATGTCGGCTCTAATTCTTTACTAACGCACATCAATAATTTTTGCAAAATACATAAGTGTGTTCAAGCCTTTGCATTTATAACAGGAGTGAGAATGAGACTTGTATTCAAATGCAAAACCGTGCTGATAGCTTCATATATTTTAAATAAGTATACACAAAAGATCTAACATTGTATGAAAATCAAACAAGAACGACTAAACAAATGAAGACTTCTTGATAAACACGTTTGTAATTAATTGAACGTGAAACACAGCCCGCTATCTGTCTCTGCTGTTGCTACAGAACTCCTGGAGAAAAAGAAACACCATCATTTCAAGTGTGCCTACCTCCCTTTTAACAAAAATATTATTAAGTTTTACTACAATATATTATTGTAGTAAATAATATATTTTAAGTTATTTTAAGAGTATTTTAAGTTAAAAAAATATATATTTCTTTCTTTACATCACATTTGTGTTTCTTGTCAAAAAGCAACCTGGCAATGTTCTCAGCATTTACTAAAAAAAGATTTATATCACTTTATCCAATTAGCAAAATAATCAAATTGTAACTTTCGAGGAATAGGAAGGATCACAAATAGAAGAGCCTACCTGTCAATTATATGTGCAAACCATTAAGTCAAAAATGGCACCTTGTTTTTAAAAGTGCATAGGCCTATTGAAAAAATCATTTTCTGTGACCTTTTCAGACACCACGCCATCACTTAGGTGTTCATTTTATTTTTCATATTGAAGAATCTGTCAACAGGGAATAGACATTGTTATACACAGTGCCTATTTTAACCCTGCTCTTAAAAACATGTATATTCATAAAACACAAGGAAAACTGTTTGAATTATTTATGAATTTGATCCAGTGAGTATTATAAGATCCCACTTCATATGTTTCACTCCCTTCATGTTGGGGTCATCCACCTCCATTAGGAAAAAACAAATCATGAAAGTGGTCAAGTGTAAAGAACACAAGTGGGGTATTTTGGATGCAGTCTTCGTGATGGTTAAGTGAAGCTTTCTGAACCCCTGAAGCTCTCAATAAAACTGTGTTGAAAAAGGTTCATTACCAGAAGCTTTTCAAATCATACAGAGCTCGACTAGGACCTCTGCTGGTCAAACTCATGAATAGTGAAAGTAAACACATGCACATAAAGACACACATGCACATAAAGACACACATGCACATAAAGACACATATGCACATAAAGACACACATCCACATAAAGACACACATGCACATAAAGACACACATGCACAAAGACACACATGCACATAAAGACACACATGCACATAAAGACACACATGCACATAAAGACACACATGCACATAAAGACACACATGCACATAAAGACACACATGCACATAAAGAAACACATCCACATAAAGACACACATGCACATAAAGACACACATGCACATAAAGACACACATGCACATAAAGACACACATGCACATAAAGACACACATGCACATAAAGACACACATGCACATAAAGACACACATGCACATAAAGACACACATGCACATAAAGACACACATGCACATAAAGACACACATGCACATAAAGAAACACATCCACATAAAGACACACATGCACATAAAGACACACATGCACATAAAGACACACATGCACATAAAGACACACATGCACATAAAGACACACATGCACATAAAGACACACATGCACATAAAGACACACACGCACATAAAGAAACACATCCACATAAAGACACACATGCACATAAAGACACTCATGCTCATAAAGACACACATGCACATAAAGACACACATGCACATAAAGACACACATGCACATAAAGACACACATGCACATAAAGACACACATCCACATAAAGACACACATGCACATAAAGACACACATGCACATAAAGACACTCATGCTCATAAAGACACACATGCACATAAAGACACACATGCACATAAAGACACACATGCACATAAAGACACACATGTACATAAAGACACACATGCACATAAAGACACACATGCACATAAAGACACACATGCACTTTCATGCGATTCTAGTAAATCTGTAGAAATATACTTTAACAACCCAAGGGGCTCTGCATCACTCATTTATTTTTTCCTGCAAACCAGGTCGCCTACTTATATTATGCCCTTAAAGTATGTACTGTTTTTGCTATAGAGTATATAGATTTTAGTGTGTAGCAAAACAATATGCACTCACTGGGATATACCAAAAGGAAACTGAAGTGGGCGTTGTTTTCTAAATGACAGAGTGATTGTTAACCGCCACAATCATCAACATACAACGCTTCTTTACATTTAGTTATTTATTCATTCATTATTTCTTATGTAATGTATACTGTATACTTACATGTGTTACATTAGCGAAGCAACTTTATTTAATTTTATTAATGCAGTCTAGCGACACTAAACTCCGCCCTCTTGGGCTGAGATGTGGAAATATCAGTCGTTTAAGTGTCCATTGACCTGCACTTCGAACTTCCACAAGAAACAGTAGACCACCCGGGTACTTTGAGAATACTCATTTCAGCACACTATGATTTGAGACATAATCATTTTATTTTATAATACTATTTAGGACGGATAGTATGCGAATTGGGACACATCAATAGTCTACTAATGCGTGAGGACATCTCAGCTTGGATGAAAGGGCATTACCTCCAGCTGAACCCTGCCAAGACAGAATTACTCATGTTTCCGGCACACCCTACAGTGCAACAGGATCTCAACATCCTTCTTGGCAATACCACAATCACTCGTTCCAAAACAGCCAGGAACCTCGGAGTCATATTTGATGAACAGCTGTCCTCCAATAGTCACATTGCAAAGACAACACGATCATGCCGAAATGCGTTATTCAACATTAGAAAGGTTAGGCCCTATCTCACTAACAGGTCCTTGTCCAGGCCCTGGTGATCTCAAGGTTGGACTACTGCGATGCTCTCCTTGCTGGTCTTCCTGCAAAGGCTATCAAACCACTCCAGCCGGTTCAGAACGCAGCAGCACGCCTCCTCTTTCAACAACCCAAAAGGGCTCATGTCACATCCCTTTTCATCTCTCTCCACTGGCTACCGGTTGAAGCCCGCATCGGATTCAAGTCCCTAATACTTGCCTACAGGACTATCAATGGACCTGCTACGGCTTACTTTCACACCCTCCTGCACTCCTACACCCCATCAAGATCCCTGCGTTCAGTAAACCAGCGGCGTCTTGTATTGTCTTCTCATAAGGACAGTAAATCACTTTCCCGCTCATTCTGCTTCACAACCTCTTCCTGGTGGAACATTTTTCCTAACTTGGTCCGGTCAACCACATCACTAACAACATTAAAAAAGCTACTTAAAACCCATCTCTTCTGTGAATACCTGACAAAAAAAAAAAAAAAAACTATCCCTTTCTCTCAACAGCTCAACAGGTAGTTGTCTAGCTTTAGTTGAAACCAGTAACTTTGTATTGGCACCTAATGTATTATGGCTCCTGTATGACATATCGCTTGTTGCTCCCTAACTCTATGTGAGTCGCTTTGGATAAAAGGGTCTGCTAAATGACTAAATGTAAAATGTAAATGTGACAGAAGTGAAGGTTTTTTCCTGTGAGCTTTAACAAACTCAAACATTAAATTACAACTCCTTTTTGAATTTAAACATTTCTTCATGTGTTATTTGTCATGAAATGTTTCGTTTATAAATTAATTTATTGATTCAGTTACGCATCATGCATTTAACTTATTAATTCTGTGTAGTCCAACTAAACTCCGCCCCCTTGTGGTGTGTTGTGGGTAACAGAAGTTTCACTCTATGTTCCATTCTGAAGTGATCATCTCTATACCCTACACTCCTTTCAAAGGGTAAAAGATCTTGATGTGTAAACTTTAGAGGGAAAAACTGTATCTCTTAATCAGTCTGTTTAAAATTCATAAATGTAAATATATGATATTATATAAATTTTTACATTTTTATTTATTGATTAGAATTCAAAACACATTCATATAATTATTATATATAGAACATTTATTTGTATTAATTAATATTAAACAAACGATTTAAATAAATTTACCATATTTGTACGAAAACTATTTGTAATATATAAAGCATTTTAAATGAATGAAGTATTCATATTATCTTTTGATCTTATTGTAAATCTATATAAATCATTTAAATTCGGTTGATTCTGTGTTGATAAAGTCAGTAGCTGCCTTCTCAAACTTTCACTGCAGTCGTGTTTATTTCTGACTTCAACTACAGCCGTATAACTTCAGTGTCACTGTCAAGACTGTTGGTGAAAACATCAATACAGTGAGACATACACACATTGAAGAAGAATATTGAAGGATTATTGCAGTGAGTGCGACACCTAAAGCTTTGAGCACCAGAGAGGAAGAGAAATCCTCTGAGAGTGACTCAGAATTGATAGAAGTACATGTTGCTCTTAACAGATCTGTAAAGCATGTGCTCCAGTATAGACGATAAGCTTTTCAGTGTTGACCAGCTGCTCCTCCGTGGAACACACATAGTCGAACCAAAAGAATTACAAAACAGCCCATTAGCTCTAGCACATGAAGGACATTTAGGAATTGTGGACACCAAACAGCAGCTCCGCTCCAGTGTGGTGGTCAGGTATAGATAAAGTCCTGCAAATCATGATAGTATCCAGACCAGATGCACCAGAGGCGTTAACACCAAAACCACTTCCAGATGAACCCTGGATGTGACCATAGACCTGTTGGGACCATTCCTCACTGCTCAATCTGTACTTGTTGTGCTGGACTATAGTTGCTACCGATATGAGAGACTGACGTCAACAACATCAGACAGAATCATAGAAAGCAGCTTCTTGAGGTCTCACCCTGTGATGCTTTTTAAACAATATTAAAGGAGTTCACATCTATTCTGAGCTCTTATTGTCTGTTCTTTCTTCAGTATTCAGTCGTCCGTTTCAAAAACATATATATATATATATATTATGATAGTCTTGAAAAAACATTAATGTTTGTGAAAATCATACTTTTGTTTACTAAACTCATTCAGACATTCAAGCAGACACTTTCAGATCCAAAGTTAAACAGTTTTAAATAATGATAAACTTCATTAATGTGACTGTTTCCAAGAAAAGGTGTGATGTTAGAACAACCTTCAAGATAACAACAGATTAAAGACACAAAGCTTAAACAAGTTTTGATTTGTGTTTGTGTTTGTTGAATCACTCCACGGATTTCACAAACACACATCTGGGACACTTTTCCTGTTAAGTGTCTCATATAATGGTGTGTACTCGAAGCTTCAGAAATGTTGCACACTAGCGCCATCTTGTGGTCAATAGGGGGAAAAACTGTCGTTGTGTGCATTTATATATTTTTTTCCTATAATACGAAATACGTCACTTCACATCAATTAAAATTAAACAAATATATATGTCTATATAGTGTGTGTATGTCTGAGACTGACAAAATTAAAAAAGAATCAATAAATGAAACAAAACAGATTATTGATGTGCTTCGATCAGCATATGCAGTTGTTCACAGAAACTTTTGTCTTAGTCCTGTAAGTTCCTAAGTGAGACTCATGTAGACAAATATTATAAATTAAAGAAAATGATTGTATAACTGTGACGGGATTGTGAACTGGGGACTTGACTTTTATTTTGTGGGTAATAGAAAAATCTAAAGATTTATATTCAGGAACAGGACGTGTTCAACGGTGAGAGGTTATTTCTTAATTATTTTCTACTTTTGCTGCCTTCGGGATTTTCTGTCTTACGTGACAGTTGTAGTACCAATTCACTACTGAATCAAAAATGACATTCGAGACCTGCGTGTATTCTTCTGTTGGACTAGATGATAGTCAGTGAGTGAACAGCCTGAAAACATCTGATCTGACTGAAATGTTGAGTATCTTTCATCCAGCAATGATAACATACATCCTTTGATAGAGCCAATAACTTGCCCATATACTTTTTTATTCTTCACTTTATGTTCAGTCTTTTATATGTTTTTGTTTTGTATTGTATTCATTTTATTACAGTTCCACTTATTTCAAGTTCTACTGAAGTTACGATGCTTTTGGGAAACACACATAAGATGACGTGTAAAAAGTGTTTCAAATGTAAACAGCAAATGTGTAAAACATATATAAAGACTAACTTAATTTGTCATTTAAGTGTGTAAAGTGAATGAGTTATTCTGTGATATTCATATTTTTACAGGTTCTTTGATGACATCGTTCATATGTTGTTTGCACATGACGTCACGTCACTGCGTTTCTGAAGCGCAAAATGCAGACGAGGAGCAGTTTATAAAAATTCATGTTTTGCGTCCTTTATTTTACCTCAAATCGATCTAACCCAGAAGCCACAAGGGACTTTTAGTGTACCATAAATATATAGAGGACAAATACAACTGTTGACTGATAAACGCACGAAAAGCGGATTGTAATGTGGCAAAATAAAATGGAACATCAATAATATAATGCAACTATGAAAGTCCTTAAGAGAGTGAGGTGAGACGACCTACTTACTACTTCTGCTGCATCTTCTCGAAGTAAAAAAAGCAAACATCACTACAGGAACATAATGACTGGTTTAATAGAGAACTTTAATACAATATAAACAAAAGAGAAAAATTAATACAACTGCAAGAGAATTGTCATTTATTGGTGATTCAAAAGTTCCCTTCTGTCCATTCAAGTTATCCACACAAGTCTAAAGAATCAATGTTTGTAAAATATAATAATTAGATTCGCTTTAGTTGAAGGTTCACTGATCCACTCCACTTAATAAATGATAAAATGAGTTTTTGACAATCTTAAATTGATGGCCATTCACTTGTATTAGATGGAGCCATTCATGCTGTTCTGATGAGGAAAGTCATATCTTGGATAGCCTTCGAGTAAGCAAATTTTATACAATACAAAGCCCACCTCCACGTTTCTTGAAGGAATTATTTAAAATTATCTTATGATCTTCCGCTTCACCAAAGCTGTGGAACTCACTCTTGCACTAATTTCAGAAGACACATGGCTAAGGATGTAGTCAACATCGAGCTGGAAAAAATGCATGTCGACAGAATTACAAACGTGTTCAAAAAAACAACGCTGGTAAAGAAATTTAACTCACAACTGCGTTGTCTCTTGCATAAACATGTCTAGCAATCCAAGATGCAAGAGGCAAAGCACTGATGCAACTCAAAATGTTGCAAGGGGAACAACTGCTTTCGTAGAGAAAAACAAGTGACATGAATCATACGAAGCAAAACTACTACTAAATATCTTTTAAATGTGTTTTAGTTGTAACAAGTGTTGTAAACTATTTTAGCACAAGACTGCAACGTAAATCAAAATGGGTCTAATTATGAAACCATTGCAATAACATTTAGTATTTAAATGGCAGCTATCCTGAATAACGTGCATTACTGATAGATGCTTACCAGCCAGAATTTTTCAACAGTAGTCAACTAATGTTACCTTCACCAGTGCTCTTCCAACGTTAAATGAGTTTAGATACGCAAGCCTCAATCATTCTTATGAGGTAGCAACATCACGCATTAACACCAATTCATTCTCTTTCTACATACACAGCCAATAATCTTAAATCATTTAATAGAGTAACGTTAACTATAAACTATAGCACCGCTGACTAAACCCAGCTAACAGGACACATGTATGTTAATTTAACGGACTACGTGGTGGAATTACTCCTATTATATTTTTAAATATGCCTGCAATACTTTTGGCGGGATTTCGATCCCATAGTCTCCCAGTAGATCTCACTGAACCACGCCCACCTGTCATGGTTCCGCCATCTTGTCTTGTTTATTCTTGGTCTTGGGGCGGAGCCATGACATAGTCTAAGGTTCTTTGTGGAGAGAGAGGTTGGACCTTAGTGATCCTCTCTCTCCGTGTCTCGTCGGTGTTTCCCGCCCTTTTGTCCCATTAGCTTTCCCTTAGTGTTTCATTTCCCACACCACCTGTGTTTGTTCCCCTTGAAATACCCTCGTGTTCATTTGTCCTGTGCTCGATCATTGTGCGTGTACCTGTATCTGTGCTTGTGAAAGTCTCGTATGATAATCTGTTCTTGCATGCTGTATGCTGTACCTCGTCTATGTCTTGTACCTGGTTCATGTTTGACAGCCCTGAGTCCTAGTCTTTGTAAGTTTATTGTTTCATTGTTGAGTGTTGTGTATTTCCTGGTTAATCTTGTCTAGTCATCCTTCCCCAGTGTGTGTAGATTGTTTTACGCCATTGTGGGCTTTTGTTTTGTTCAATGTTTATTTTTGTTATTGTTATTAAATAAATCTGTTTAGCAAATACTTTTATTTGGACACAAAAAAACAAGACACGCTAGAAAACAATAAGAACAGGACAAAACAATCAAACAGGCAGAACAACGACAGACAGGCACACATGTATCTAATGCCAGACAATGTTAACGAGCCCTTGTGAATTGTACATGGAAATGCATGATACTTTTTAAAACAACGGAAAGTGAAGATCGTGATCATTTAAACACAACTTTACTCCAATAATCCTCAAAACCCATGTTCACCTAGCTCCAAAATATGGTTTTCAGTGTTGTATTTGAGTCATTAATATGGTTGTGATCACAACAGTTCACTTATTTATCAGGATGACAATTCACCTGTAAACTCTCAGGACTCACCACCGCATTTACTGTGAAAATCAGTTGTAAACCAATACTTCAGTTTGACCAAAAAGCAAACTTGTTTAAATTTTGTTTGTCACTATAGTTAAAATCATCACATGCTGCAAGAACAAGTAGACTGTGTGATGTTCCGAGACTCAAACCTGGAAGTAAATACAATTTTCCGTTATCAAAACCATTAAATATGATACATTGGCTACAGCATCTGATTTTATTCATTTCAGACAACATTTTACTATCTATTAAATTGAGCTTTTCTAGATGCTAACAACGTTCTCTCTTTCCCTGCTATAGATTTTCCCAACAACATTTGTGTGCGGTAATTAGGTAAAAAATGGAGATAAATATATTTTGATCTTTTTTTGTGACAGAGACAATACAGTGTTGTGGATAAGGACAAATGTAGTGTAAATGAATCACAAATGACTAATCTAAGATGGGCTTCTTCTTCTCCCCTGCTGTGGGTGTTATATGGTGCAGCCATGGCCTTCTTCATCCACTTTAAAATGATTGTCAATATTCTAATGAAGTTGTGTTTTGAAAAATCAAGTTTTGAAACTAATACAGATTTTTTGTTCATTTAATACTATATGCTTATGTTTACCATGATTTTTAGGCACACAGTGTTAAGCAGCACATAACATATGCAATATGTTATGATGAAACACTCCTTTCCAGACACAGTTTAGAAAGTTTAGCTTGTACGTGACAGAGGCAGCTGGAATCAAAATTACGAGTAAAATGCACACCCAGGATGTGAAGTTGATGGGTGTGCTTTTTAATTGTTTTTAAACTATGGCACCAGTCCTCCTGAGTCCAAAGGGTGTCCTTTGGTACCTTTTTTATGTTCTCTAGTACATGTTCTCATCACACAGATGCCAAGAAAAGAGTTGATTGTAAAAATGTGCATATGTTAAATTTCAGCTTGTGCTGTCTGACGCAGGTGATCTTAATCTGCACTTGCCCTACTTATTCACCGTCTTTCCCTTGTCTCTCTTCCCTGGTGCAGAGGTCACTAAACCACACCCCCTTGCCACAAGGGGATAAACATAAAATGTGCCAAGAAGATCAAAACAAAATAAAGTCCAAAAGGAAACACTTGGGAATAATCCACACAAGAAAAGGCAGGAACTAAGTCATTGAACGGGGGCTAAGGACACAATATACAAGACAAACGCAATGCACGGGTTATAGAACACGACAGCCTTTAATGGGGAAACTAATGAGGGGAGATTACACAGGGCATGTGAGGGCCATGAAACAGTAATGACGAGATGATGGGAAACAAGGGGCTGGGCACGTCCAGAAGCCAGACATGAAGGTTCCAGAGATCTGGTCTCGGGTGCAAGACGATACCCTTCCCCTGAGAAAGACGGTCCTTCATCAGGGGAATCGGCCAAGGGGGATTGTTGTCACAAGTATCAGCTCTGAGAATCAAGTCTGGTTATATTGATGTACATGATGTCTGTAGTGTTTTACCAGCACTCATCCCCTAAAGCTTAAAACATTACACTGTTGGGATGTCATGTTACTTATATCCATATTAACATGTTATATTAACGACGTTTATCTGAACTGTAACGAAACTGCTATTCGGAGGAGAAATTGCAGCTCTTTTGTCCGTCAAAAGTTAAGTCCGTGTTCATTGTGCCTATGACTATACAGCGCCACCCTTGTGGTGTAAAGCTGCCACTGCAGTTAAAAATGACACCCTCTGGATGCTGTGTAGTCTGCTATTCGCTCTTATTTCAGAGTTTATGGACTGCAATAATAATGAAAATAATAATTATTTTGCTATTATAGCTAGTAAAATTTAGTATTCCATCGCAAATTGATAAAGGATACACTTAAATGATTTATTTCTAGAAGGGTAGGGATGCACAATAAATCAGGCCAATATATTACAGCTGATAAATTATAAATCATTTCCTCTGGTTAAAGAGGAAACTGCACGCCGCTCAGAGTTAAAATACATACAGTTGTCTTTCTGTCATGATGATCATTCACTTATTGCTATTACCCAAACATTGTTAGATATTAATATATATTATGAATGTGTTATTTATAAAACCATATAGTTTGAAGCAGTCTGATTGTTTTCCATCTTGAGACCTATTAGACTCGAGGCTATTAAGAAACATCTTCTGGGTTGCTCTAGGAGAAAATGTATAATTTGTTCATTAAACAAAAATGATAATAGAAAAGTTTGAAGATTGAAAAATCTTTAACTAGTTTACTAGTTTAACTAGGCTTGATACATGATAAAACAGGGAAAAGAGAACTAATGGTTACCCTCTTTTCTGCACTTAATGTTTTAAAAAAAAAGTTGTCCACATTTTTCCTTTTGTTTCAGTCTCAGAAACTGTTAAATTCATATTTATATACTGTATATCGGTCAACATATCGGTTATTTGCTTCAAATGTTAAAGTATGATTGGTTATTGGCTAAAATGTACATATCAGTGCATCCCCTAAATTATAGGTCTATAATCGTGTATATCTGGAGCAAAGGTGCACATAAGGACAAGCAATGAACAGCTTGTTTTGTGGTGGTGTTCAACTGTACCTTTATTCTATCACACGCATGTATTATGTGTGTATTTTTCACTATCTTTGCAGTGTTATGATGGGATGTGACAGGTCTCTTGTGCTTGCTGTCGGGCCATTTAAGCAGTTTTTCTAGCTCTGCAAAAACACCTGATTTTATACACATCTATATCAACTATATATATTCAAGTCAAACATTTAACAAAGTTGTTGTCATTTAATATTGTACAGTATAGTATTTCCTATTACATTGGATCATCTTTAGTAACATAATGATTTTTCTGCATTTATTCTGTAAAATCTAGTGGAAAATAATTAAATATTGATTTACATTATGAAAGATGATGAGCTTCACAAAACAGCTATGGGGTCGTTTGCGAACCAAAGAAGATGCAGGAGTTAACAACTAGCACAAAAGGAGTTATCTACCGAAAACAACACTGGAAAGATTCAAATATCAAACAGAAGATTATAATACTAGTTGTCAAGAATGAAAGATTTACAAAAGGCAGCGATGTTAAAAAGATGGACGCAGCAAAACAATTGATCATCATGATCATGAAATCATTATATCACAACTCAACATGACTTAAATGTTTGGGATTTGGAGGCGTATCTTAAAGAATGTATGTAGATAGAATAGCTCATTCTAACATAATAAAAACCTAAATCTTTATTATGTAAGGTCTTTATACACCTCTGAACACATAGTTATGTATATTATATTGCATTTCTCTCAATGGATCCTCAGAAAAGACTTGTCCTTAAAAAACATACAAAAAATTGTTTTCTTTGTTTATCTGCTTGTTTCAATTACATGACACAAGATTTGATTCGTTAATGAGACTTGACGTGACAAACGTTTAGTTGTGTTGAGTTTCAAACTCTGAAATGACTCTTGTGGGTTAAAGAGTGGGATGATGATCCAAAGACTAGTTGTTTTAATACATCCACACAAAGAATAACATAAACTCAGGAGCAAAACACACCTTGACATAAAACAATACCAGACCACGAACAAAGAAACAGATAGAGTATATATAGTCCATTGGTGATGAGGCTGATGACGGGCAGGTGTGGGGATTACGAACACGAAAGGTGAGGGAGCGTGGAGGAGCGTGGGTAATGAAGCCCAAGGGGGAAACAAAGAGAAAGAGGGAACCGTGAACAAGTTACATTTTAGCTATGAAAATCGTTTGGGAAATATTTTACACATTCATTGAGTTACAGGGGGTCTTTGAAGATATAAGCATGAAGGGACCTCCCATAAATCCCATCTTTTAACATGTAAAGGTAGGCTGTTCCAGAGATGTGGTGAAACCACCGCAAAAGCACTGTCTCCCTTAGTTTTTAACAGAGACTTTGGAACTTTAAACAAGAGACTTTTAGAGGATTTTAGGGGTCTCGCAGCACAATGATTGTAGAAGATTGGAGATGTACACTGGGGTAAGCCCATGAAGACCATTAAACAACAATACATTAACCTTCTATTTGACCCTGTACTGGACATGGAGCCAGTGCAGAGCAGCCAGTACTGGAGAGATGCTGGAACATTTCCAAGTGCCAGTCAGCAGCCGTGAGAGTAGGTTCTTAGAAAAACCCAAATAAAGAGAATTACAATAATCCATCCTAGGACTGGGAATATTTCCATAGAGATTTAACAGCACAATTCACACCTACAAGGAGCATAATGAACTCGAAAGAGCTGACTACGCCACCCTGTAAAAGCGGGGAAATAATACCAAAAATAAGGGCACAAAGGTTCGTGGTTCAAGAATGAAGGAGAGATGTGGGTAAAAATGTACAAAAGTTTTATTCAAGCCTCACAATGAGTAGATACAAAAAATACAAATAAAATATTGCAATCACGAGGTTGCCCAATTGAGCTAAGAATAACTCTTTGCACTTTACCAAAGGGTCAATAAATAAACAAAACAGGCCAAGGCTTACCAGCAGGATGGTAGGCTAGCTGAAGTGAGAATCCTAAAGATACACATGTGCATACACACACAAACACACACACAGAGTGAAAAGTGATTACAAGCAACACAGGAGCCTCCCAACCCCGGGGCCTATCAATGCCTGCAACAGAAGAAAACACAAAAAGAATCAAATAAAATCAAGATTTTTAATAATAATCTTACGAAACAGCTGAACAAATAGAATAAAAAAATAATTAAACAAATTAAAAAACAGAAACAAAGACAAAATAAAGGGGACAAAGGCTTTCCAATTCGAGCCCCGGAAACCACCACAAAAAGAATTGGTAAGTGGCAAATTACATCACGAGTAGAAAGACGTTGGAAGTAACGTCACCAGGTCGACATCACGATTGCCAGTTCACTCAGTCATTAGAGTTGAATGAAGACCAGATACAGAGATGAGCAACAAATTAGCGAAGCAACGCAACACAGCAGCGTCGTCCTCCTATAACGCCGAGCACACACGGCCCAGCTGCTCCCAAAATACAGACATGCTGTAGAAATGCATCCTTTACTATGAAAGAAACGCACCTATTAATAAAAGTTAAAAGCCCTCTCCTATTAATAAGAGAAAGATAGATAAACCTACCAGGAACCAGTCATCACACAACCTAAACTATACAGTTGCTCACAGCACAGATCATGGCAGACGAGAGAATGGTACAGCAGCATGGAAATTTGAAACCAAAATTCATTTTGACACTAAAATGAATTAAGCAAATGTTAGCAAAGCGGTTAGCAGTTCCCTAACACAGACAATCAGAACTACAGAGTGAGGTAAACCTACCTGAGGATAGTGGACAGCCTGCACCCAACCAATGCATTGAATTAGATATGACATGAGCTACGCCATAAGCAATGCCATCAGCCATGCCAGTTCGGGAACCCCGAACTGATAGCGCCAGAGACTGACTGTCAGATCTATTAATCAGATTTAACATGCAACTATAAGGATTTACGTAGCTCTCCCTTTCTACATCAGCTCTTTCTTTTCAAAGATTATTTGCATTATGTGTCACGGTGTGACAAATGGTATATGGAACTTATTCCCGTTGAAGCTGTGTTCCCGCTGGGACACTTTGAGTGTAACACCGTTCCCAGGCCTGTGTGTGCGTCTGTTGCCATGACAACCCCAAATGACCGATTGGAAACAGGTGTGGGGAATTTACCTTGGGGGTTTGAGTGAGGTCCTGTCAGCACTTGAGAGAGTATAAAAAGCAAGAGAAAGAGACTGTTGGTGTGGTTCTCTCCCGTGAGAAGTCGTTTTATCGAGTGGTTGCAGTTATTGGAGTGCGGGTGAATGAAGAGGAGAGTGTTGACTTGATGAGGGACTCGAGGGCAACAGAGGGAAAGTGAAATATCCTGTTTGCATTGGAGAGGAGCTAAGTAATTGAGAACTGAGTCTCGTAATTGCATGTATTCGACACTGAATTGGATGTGGTTTGGAGTGTGTGGATCACGATCATAAATGTCACTGAGTGGATTGTACTGATTCATTACCGACCTCCTATCTCTTTCTCCATTATAAATGGTGATGTGAACTCTGCCTGTGTTTGTGAAGAAAAACATCCCGAAATATCCTTTGCAGCATTGATGAACGCGGTCCCCTCGGACAGAGACCCAAGGGTGAGTGCGGGCTTTAAATTGCACTTCGTGAAGTGAGATTGCAGTGCCTAAGATTGACGTTTTCCCCACATTATATGCTAGAAGTGGAATTGCTGTGTGTGTGGAAGATACATTCCCTTTGCCGTGCACTCTCCCTGTGCTACGCTGGTCTACTGTCAATAGTGAGAGTTCTGTGTCATTGATCTGTTCTAACTGAGTGGATGTTGAGGAATTATCATCTGGAATTTGAATTAACCCCTCTGTTTGAGTGAATAAGAGACGAGATGCCCTGTTGAATTGTTCGTGGTCTGTCTCCGTAGAAGTCCCATTCAGCCCGCTGACTTTGAGTCTGCTGTATTCCTGCAACGCAGCCGTACTGTGAGAAGTGCTCACTCCCTTCCATGCATATGAACTGTATACCTTGTGTGAAGCATCCTTTCTGTCTGCTCCAGTAGAGGTCCCGTTCAGCCCATCGACTTTGAGTCTGCTGTAACCTGGGAGCCCACCTGTGTGGGGAGAAGTGACTGTCCCTCTGCTGTGAACGTAAAGCCGGCCCGTTCTGTCTGGAATATCCACTTCATCTATGCCAGAAGAGGTCTTGTTCAGCCTGTCGACTTGAGTCTACTGAATTCCCGCAATTCATCTGTATCGTGAGAAGTGTTCGTCCCCTTCCAACTCATGTGAACTGTATGCTTGCTTGAAGTATCCCTTCTGTCTGTCTCAGTAGGAGCCCTGTGCAACCGGTCGACTTCGAGTCTACTGTATCCTTATAGTCACCTGTGCTGAGAGAAGTGGCTGTCCTTCTGTTACGAACGTGGTTGGTACACTTTGTCTGGAGTATCCATCTGCTCCAGTTTCTGTGCCTGTGGAGAGAGGGAGAGACCCTGGTTGTTGCACTGTTCACCTTCGATTCCTGAGGGCAAGAAGGAAGATTTTAGATTAGGATTTTCAAATTGCTTTTACTTTTAAATAAAACTTGTTGAATTTATTCTGTCTCCGATTCCTCCCTCTGACACGCTCCTCGAGGTGGTCCTGGTTCAGGGGTGGGCGTAGTCCGGCTTGGCCCATCCCGACCTGTGACATATGCATGACCATGCCTTATTGATTTAGAAGTGCAATTTGAGCTTCGAAATAATCTCAACTGTACCATTAACCGAAAGCAAAAGAAACTCAGACCACTTTTTTGTATGGTCTCTGTTCAAGTCAGTTCAAAAGAGTCTACGATAATTTAGATTGTTGACATATAGGCCAAAAACCCAGCAAACCGTGCTCAGACCCCTGAAATTAAGTGTGAAAACACTCTTAAGGCGGAATTTTACTTCTGCATCGGAGCTACACCGTTGCCTAGGAAGAGAGGCATAACCTTCGCCGTAGCCTGACGCGCAACTCTCCAAAAATGTAACGGCGCATCCGCAAGCCATGTGATTGGTTGGCTTGAACTACATACATTCAGGTCAAAAAACTCTGTGATAACGTCAGGTTTACTCATACGCATTTCAGAACCAATTTATATAAATAAATTACATGTTCTTCTGTATTTAACATCTCAAGCTTCAAAATTGACTGTATACTTGTCGCTATCACTAATAAATGCATCAGACATTGTACACAATGAACCGCTTCTCTTGTCTTGGTTACAACACCAGGTCACTCCAATCGGGCCTGAGAGACTTCATGACTCAATAGCATGTAGAGAAGGAGTTCAACATCGGTCAGTTGATCTCTTGATCTCTGGGTTCAAATTATCTGTTAAAAAGTGTCTTTATTCTGAAGTCATAACACAAAACATGATGAGAGTGATTATCATCCAGAGAAAAACACTGCTGTGACTTCAGAATACATCGATTGAAGAAATAAATAATTCTGTCAGTCTTTCATTGACTTGTGTTCATGATTGAGATTAATCCAACGAAGAAATTATCAAAAATGAATCCACACAAAAGTTGTTTATGATAAAAGTCTTTTTTATCTTTTGGTATCCAGGTAAAAGCACAAGATTTACATGTGTCATTGGTGATTCACACAATGTTCTTAACACCAGATTTGATTTGTAAATAAGTCTTGAAATAACAGCTCAAGTTACGTTGCAAAGCTTTTTCAACATAAAATATGTTTCTCAGTTTCACATATTAAAGTTACGTTTATTCAGTCCTATTTATGTGCTGTGTTCCTTATTTTGAAGTCAAACTCAACTGAAATATGTTCTTTGTTCATAGGACATTCAACTTTCAAGTAGACATTAAGTTAATAGAACTCAACAGAAAATCAAGTATTGAGATGAAACCTTCCAGAGCCCAAGCATATTTTGAGCTATGTATTTTAAGAAAATGATGGTGCATCCATGTTTTTATTTAATTTAAACATCATTTAAAGCTTGCGATCTTCTCCGCTCTCTCGTCATTGTTGTACAAAAGGTATACTGTATGTACATCCTTTTTTTACGATAATCACATATGAGTTCTTTTTGGGAATACTTTATGTTAAGAGACAAATTATTATCTTCACGCCACAAGGTCAGCCCTAGTACTTCCTCTGTACTCTGTAAGCAGACTCATTTTTATTCTTCAGCAATTTAATAATTGCATTGGTGTTATGGGATGCAGTCCTGTGTTTACAGAGAGTAAAGAAAGGGGCTCAGCACGCAACCTTGTGGAGCTCCTATGCTCAGTGTCAGGGTAGGAGAGTGGTGGAGGTCCATTCTGGCTGACTGTGGCCGGTTTGTTAAAAAGTCCTTTATCCACAAGCACATGTTGTGCTGTATGCCAGATTTTTAGCAAGACGATAACTTGCTAAGACCTCATGAAGTGTTTAAAGAAGTCAAAACAGCACCAGGAATTCCTATGTTACATGCGCAAGCACAAATCTAAATAAATAATCATTTTATATGACTAAATCACTTGATTTTCGGGTTTTTGCTGTTATCACTTCCTGTTTTATGTTCGGTTCGATGCCTTTGGTCTGTGTTGCATTCATATTAGAAATCATAAAGAAATTTATACAGATTTGTTACAATCTGAGGGTAAGTAAACTTAAGTACATTTTTGGGTGAACTATCACTTTAACTGAAGATGTCTTACCAATATCAGAGCCATATTGTCTCAAGATACACAGCATTTTGTTTTTTACAATGGCATTTGAAAAAAATACCTTAAATATCCTAATTTAAATAAGGCCGAGTCCTGGCTTCACTTAAGCCCTGTCTGTCAAACCGGGCCTGAGAGACATCATGACTCAATAACATGTAAAGAATGAGTTCAACATCATTCAGATGAGTTCAGTTTTTATTTCATGATCTCTGAGTTCATATTGTCTGTATGAAAGTGTCTTTATTCTGAAGTCATAACACAAAACATGATGAGAGTGATTATCATAAAGAGAAAACACTGCTGTGACTTCAGAAGAAATGTTTTAAAGAAATCAAACATTCTGTCAGTCTTTCATTGACTTGTGTTACTGATCGAGATTAATCCAACGAAGAAATTATCAAAAATGAATTAACTTTAAAGTTGTTTATGTCTTGTTTATCTTTTGGTATCCAGGTAACAGCACAAGATTTACATTTGCAATTGGTGATCCGTACAATGTTCGTAACACCAGATTTGATTTTTAAATAAGTCTTGAAATAACAGCTCAAGTTACGTTGCAAAGCTTCTTCCACATAAAACAAGCACCTCAGTTTCACATATTAAAGTAGCGTTTATTCAGTCGCATTTGTGTTTGTTAAGTTCCATATTTTGATTCAAAGTTCTCAACTGAAATATGTGGTCATAGGACATTACACTTTCAGATAGACATTAAGTTAATAGAACTCAACAGAAAATCAAGTATTGAGATGTAACCTTCATTTCATTTAAACATCATTAAAAGCTTGCGATCCTCTCCACTCTCTCGCAATTGTTGTACAAGGGTGTGTGTGCATCCTTCTTTTTACAGAAATCAATTATGAGTTCATTTGTGGGCTACTTTATCTTAAGGGGCAAATTATTATCGTCGCAGCATACTGCCCTTGTACTTCCTCTCCGTAAGCAGACTCATTTTTATTCTTCAGCAAATTTAATAATTTCATTGGTGTTATGGGATAGAATGGTGTTATGCGATGCAGTTCTGTGTTTACAGAGAGTAAAGATAGGGGCTCAGTACTATTCTCAGTGTCAGGGTAGGAGAGTGGTGGAGGTCCATTCTGACTGACTCTGCTCGGTCTGTTAAACCACAAGCAGATGTCGTGTTGTATGCTCAGGTAGGACATTTTGAACAACAGTCTGCTATGTTAGATTGTATTAAAAGCAGAGCTGTGGGCCATACAACAGCTGTTCCATGTGGTGTAGTACAGTGTGGAGAATGGTGGGACAGCATTGTTGTTTGACCTTTTGGTTCTATATACATATTGGTGGGT
The DNA here is from genome assembly GCA_029783895.1 of Triplophysa bombifrons. Lineage (NCBI taxonomy): Eukaryota > Metazoa > Chordata > Actinopteri > Cypriniformes > Nemacheilidae > Triplophysa > Triplophysa bombifrons. The sequence continues at coordinate 4,067,302 of CM056448.1, forward strand.
GTCCAGAGGGGTATAAGACCAGCCTTCATATGATTAAGCATCAAACTCTCGAAACACTTCATGATAAATATGTTTTTATACAGACATCTTGATCTTCAGTGTAAAAAGACCGGCTCACAACGTTCCAATACAGTGGACGACCTATGTAAAGTGGCCCAAAGAAACAGATGCTAATGTGGCATCTAGTTTTTATATCTATGATATCACCTTTAAATTTGTTGTTATGGCTATTAAACATTTTTATTCATATAATGACAAGATTATTACAAACTACATTTTACAAAGGAAGACGAATAGGTTTTTATTTTAAGGTTAGATTTAGGGTTGGGTTATGTGTAGGCATTAGATAATGTAATTTATTCTAATTGTATTTCAAGATTTTGCATCCCTTCTAGCCACAACCAATTTCCAGAGGGGTGTATTGATGTATTGCTAGAAGAGTGAAGACGAGAGGTTGACACACTGAGTGAAATCTTCATCTGTAACCCCAGAGGTAAGTTCTGCTCATAACACATAAGAAACTCAATTCTCTTCTATTCTCGATTATCATATTACTTTTATTCAGCAGTGAAATGGAAAAACTCATTCAACTGATTTTACTTTCTGGTGCGTACATATCACATCGTCTCATAGAACACGAACATCTCAACATACATGCTGTCAGTCATTCAGTGTAAAATTCTTGTTTTTGTTCAACAGGTCTTGTTTGTATTCCAGGTAGTTACGCAGGTAATGAAATCTTTTGATTCTTCACATAGAAATGTAAAATTATTTAAATTATTTAAATTATTGTTTTTATTTATATATTCAGAATAAATCTCATGAGAATGTGTTTCTGACTGTTCTCTTTTGGTTCATTCTGGTTTTTAATAACACTCATCTAGAAGCTCAGTCTTCCACTCGAAATATAAAAAGCAGATTTGGATTGTCTGTAGAAACTTACATCATTGTTATTGAATTAATATTGCAGTATTCATTTTTGGAACTGTTTATTGAGTACATTTTTAAGTTTATACCATGGTTACGACATCACAAGACGTAGTACAGATGTTTAATCTCAAGGCATTTGTAAGATATCAGTCCTGGAATGTTCTTGTAAGATTACTATAGAAACAACACTAAAAGCAAGACAATGAACAAATCAAAAGTTAAATATAAGATGATGTAATGTGCAGATTTTTTCTTTCATTAATTGTTCAAAATTTTAAGTTGTTGATGAAAGTGTGAAGAGCCATAATGTACCTTTTGTGTTTGTCAATATGTCCTTAAATTTGCTAAACGGGTCAGCATTTCTCTCTGTGTTCCACTACTAGCCACATGTAGGATGTTCATGATCAGAAACCATAGAGCAGTCTGTCTATTACGATTAAGGTCTTTTCCAAACTTGAACCTGCCCAAACTTCCCTAATTTCTTGAAGCATCTTTTACACGAAGAACAAATTGACAAAATGAGCCAGTCCTCGTGCACAATAATAATTTTAAAACATTAAAAGATTTGATTCAATATGTTCACATAAACTTACATGACAACATCAACACAAAACATCCAAAATGATAAGATTGCTTGCGGATGAGTAAAAAGTTACTTTAAAAGTATGAATAGGCTTTTAAGACACTAAACAAAGCAATGGAATGATTCACTCACCCACTCAATAACAGCTGGACATGATTTGCGTGAGTGCAGAAAAGTTTTACGCAACATTTACTACTTTTATAAACGCTAATATAGGAAATAAAACATTATTTACTTGTATTGAAAGCCTAATTAATCTAAGCTTCCACAATGTTTCAGAGTTTGTTTTGAATCATTCATCATTTAAATATGTTCAACAGATATTTTGTGGATCTAATATGAAACAAAATAATTCAAGTTTCTATCATGTAATTTATTTAACACATACATTTATTTCTCTGACTTAACTCAGAAACATCTCGGTTTACTTACTGTGTGTCAAAAATGAAATGCTTATCGTTGGATATCATCTAAAATAAACATTCATTTATATTCAAATTGCATTTTTCCAAGTGGCCTGTACTGGTTTCTAGAGAATGTTTTTTTCTTCATTGGCTTTGATGAAGCTTTATGATGAAGTCTGTGAGTGTGCCTAAACAAAACTATTTTGCAAAGTGTTTCATTTTCACCTGCAGCATGATTCGCGGT
>CM056448.1:4069962-4182462 GCA_029783895.1 Triplophysa bombifrons
AATCACATGAATCACCAACCCTCCCCTACCCGACCTGTATTATATTACTTATAGAATACAATGAGAATTCCACTAGTGTGTGTCATGGTTGTCTTTTTGGTGCACGGGTTGACCCTTGCGGGTCCTTTGGAGGCCTAGGATCCAGCTTGTCCTACTACTGGTGGTCCCAGTTTACTAATTTAGTGTACTTATTTTTGTTTAGTAAAAATTGCTTGTCTATTTCATGTGATGGAACTCATGACAACCATCATTGCACTGACCGTCTTTTGATTATTTATGGTCATAATTTAAAATTGCAACCGGTACCAATTAAAGGTGTTATTTATAGATATCCACGTCTCATGGTCTCTTTGTCTGAAAGGAAACTTGAACCTGTGTGCTTGTATTGATTCTTTCCCAGGTAATTAACCTGTGTGGCGTAGTTGCTATTTTATTTAAACCAGTAAGATTGAATTCTTCCTCGGGTTATTCGAATCAAATCATCCCCTTCATGCCACATAACAGTTATGATTTCTGGACCTGGGGTTTTCGCACTCTTTAGGGGATTTATTGAGTCTTTTAACTCGTTGAGTGATATGTCTTTATTTAGGGAGTCTCAAGTTGCGTACGTAAGTAATCATTAAATTTGGGATCCTTAACAAGGCAAGGATCCATTCTCCAAACCGGACGTTGGGAAGTTCGATTATTAACAGCAAATTCAACGGTTCTGAAGCGCCCGGTGACCGTGGTCAACAAGCGGCAGCCTGTCCAGAGATAAAGTCTCCATCAAAGGTTGAGCGATAAAGTCCTTTGGCTTCCTTCCAGACTCGGCTCCTTCCTTGATGTGTAATATACGAATGTTGTGTCCCCTGCAGCGACCTTCAAGGTCCGTGCATTTGTCTGTGAGTTGCTCTACCACCTGCGTCAAACGGCCCACTTCTTGTTCGGGATTGGCTACCGTATCTGAAGAAATGGAAGTGTTAGTTTCCAAATCCGCCATCTTTGCAGCATGCTCGTTCACCTTGACTTTAGCAACCAAAAGAGCAGAACTGCCTTCCTGTTTCAATGCTGTCAGTTCTCCGCGAATGGAGACAGCCAGTTGTTCAATCTTGGCTTTTATCATCTCTCTGATGTCAGATTTAACTGAGTGTACCTCCGAACGCAGAGTAGAGATTGCGTGTAGAATCGCTGCGTTACCCTCGTCCTGAGTATGTTCAGCCCATACATCTTCTGTTGTCGAGTCCGAGGCGGACACGACCTGCTCTCGTATTCACTGGCATGCTTAATTATTAATTATGTGAATCACCAGCTCAGACAAAATAAAGTATAAAGCAAAGCTCTGTTCCTTTCTTAACAATAAAATAATATCTGTAAGAAAATGAAAAGATGTTCCGGCTGTGTATGATAGGATTTAATGCAGAGCTGACATAATACGTGTGCTACCCGCTCATGTTGATACCGGACATCCTCAGAAAATGATTTTGAACGTTGGAAACTGTGCACTAGTGATTTGAGTCAGTCAGTTAGGTGAAGTTGTGCTACCTCTGAATCTACCAAACGACTGTAACATGTGAAGTGATAAAAGATTTAGTTTTTTTCATGCGTTGCAGCAAAGGTACACAAGTAATGCCCGAGGATCCTGACAGCATTAAGCAAACTGACCAATCAAAAAGGCCAAATTCAAGAGTACTTTACACAATGAAAACATATACATTTTTCCTTTGCGTTTTAAAAGTTTTAAGTAAACACGACAGCATTATCAAAACGATCTGCATTTACATGGATCCTGGAAAAATAAAATTCGGTTTTATGCATCCAGCGGATGGCGATGTTGCGCTGTAAAGAAACACAACGTGGCTGCGCACATACGCATACCCTGTTTTAAACTAAAAGCGATTTTTATATACTTTGGCGCCCGTGTGTGTGTGTTTATAGTTTGTGTATATAAAACAAAAAGAGCAGGTTGTGGAAGCATCACTGGCACTTCTTATACCGTCTTTGGCTTTTACAGGTACCCAGCTGTGATATACAGATGATTGTGTAGCTTCCCCTTTTAATGCTATATTCTCTAAAAATACCACAAATCAAAGTTTTACGTCGACAATATATGACTGTTCCTAGTTTCATATGAACTGATTATAAATTCAAAGTTTCAGTTTGTCTTTTCTTCGATCAGATACCAAACATATTAAAATCATGTTACATGTTCCATCTTTAAAACAAAGTTTCTGAAAGCTGCATGTCTACACTGAGGGTTCGATACTACCGAAACTCAAAATGATTGACAATTTTGAACCCAGAAGATAATAATGTTAAGCAAGAGTAATATAATGTTGTATGAAAGATATTTTCTAAGCATCATTTTCTATTGCCGCCATTTAGAGGGCACTACTGTATGTATTCTGACTGTCAACTGATCAAGACTACACAAAATGAATTACATAATACAATCATTTAAAGGATTAACAGATTCTTGTCTCATTTCTTATCGTTAGATATTATTAGACAAATCTGCCAAAGGTTCCCTCCAAACGAAGGGTTTGAAATGTTCAAGAATATACAGAGAACAGTGTCAACACTTAGAAATTTTAAGCCTGCACAAAACATTTTTTTCCCTGATTTCCCCTGGAGTTACTACAAATAGAAAAAAATAGTTGATCCAACTTATCTAATTAGGTAACAAGCAGTTTTTTAATTTCTCCCAACTACGACTTTAAGTCCACCCAACTTAGAAGATAAAAGAAATTAATCTTTTATTATTTGATAACATAAAATCAACACCTATCCAAACAGACCAGAACATGTGTCAAGTAACTGCTCACACAGTTGAACACTGAACACACAAACCTCAAACATGGGGACATTTAAAAAACCCATCGTTCATTAAAAAACAAATCGACCTGTACAGTATACACATCAGGCAACTAGCAATTTCAACAACAACATAAATAATGTCTGCAAACACTAAAACAGTAATATTTGTTAAGTTAAATTGTTAAATTGAACACGGCACAATGAATGTAGGGAACTTTCCATTTGTTGAGATTGCATAGTTTGTTAAATTTGCAAACTTATTGCCACATTTTGACGAAAACCTAGTAAAAATTGTCTAAAAGCATGAGTCTAATTTCTTTCAGTATACACAAAATAATAAATTGATTCCATTTATTAAAAAAACCTTCGTTCAAGATACTTGATTTTGTTAGGAAGCATTTTTAAGTTGTATTTTTTTTACAGTGAACATGGCTGCTCACGTGAAAAAATGTAAGTATTTCTTGGCATTATAAGGATATTAACCATAAAGATTAACTTGTTTTATTTAAAATCAATCCTGTGTTCATATTTACAGTAATTTTCTTTAAAGAAATGTTTGCGAAAAATCGCAAACGTTTCAGAATCACAGATTGAAGAATGATACTGCAACATAAGACAAATGCATAAAAGTATCCCACGAAAATAGTATGAAGGTGGCATCTGGGAAGTTTATGATAAACATTTCTGCATCTCCTTTGACGTGGGTCGTAGGAGATAGCGGCATATTCAAATTTCTGCAGGTGCTTTTCTAACAAGGCACACGTTAAAAAAACACAGATGCAATTAATTTTTTTTCCACAATGACCAACGCAATCTAATGAGAGTATGACAAATTAGCGCAGGATTTAAAATTAAGGGTGAAAAATTAAGTCTCAAATACAAGTACATCGACAAGCACAAACCCTAGTGTCTGAAGAGGAAACTCCTACAAATTCATATGCAATGCATATGCTCACACAGAACAGACAGAAATGACCTGTTGTATAGACCTCCACCAGACATTTTTCCATTCATGACCACATTTACATAACGTCCCTCCATCCCATTACACGAGTAACTGACAGAAGAACCCGCTGAAAGACCAGAAATCACCGCACATCTAGAGAGAGAGAGACCAGAAAAATATATAATTCATCAAAACAGTTAGTTAATAAAAGTGTGATTTCATTTCATTTGATCTTTACATGGAGTTACTGCTTCCATTGTTTTCCAGTGAGTTTCCGATGCGAATCTCTGCTCTGTTGGTTTGTTCGGGACAGCAGTGTCTAATGTTAGTAATGACCACGGTACTTATATTGTAACAATTGTGTAGATCCAGCCTCCACCATGGGCTCATTTCATATGCTGTAATGGAGCAGTGTCCGTTAAGACCATCACTAGAACTTCCAGCTGTGTGCGGAAAATACAGGGAGCTCTGTGTAGCCGTTGCCCTCAATGCTAAATTCTCTAAAAGGGAAATCAAAGACAACAAATCATTCACTTCATTCGGGTGAACTGATTATAATAATGTTTTTTGAAATCTTAAACAGTATGTCCTTGCTGTTGGTTAAGACATTACATATATCTGTCATCTTAATGAAAATTGGTCATGTTTGACTCATAGTCAGTTCAATGTTTTACCTTCTAATAGGTCTAAATTATCCTGACTGGAAACAAGACCTGTTGAAATAAGAAATCCATCAATTTAAGATTGTGAAGCTGTCGGAAGTGTTTTTCCTTAACACTTCAAGATTTTAATAAAGAACAGTTTACAGCTTCTATAATTTTCTTATATTGAGTGAGATGATGTGATATGTACGCACCAGAAGGTAAAATCAGATGAATGAGTTTCTCCATCTCACTGCTGAACAAAATGAATATGAGAATAGAGAAGTGTATTGAGTTTCTTATGTGTTATGAGCAGAACTTACCTCTGGGGTTACAGATGAAGATTTCACTCAGTGTGAGAGTCCTCCTCTCTTCTTCACTCTTCTAGCAATACATCAGTACATCCCTCTGGACATTTGACTGTCAGTCTCTCCACCCTCACCACATCGTCACTGTCACGTTGATCAATGTGCGTGAAACCACAGGACCTCTAAAACGCTTTTCTCAACTCACCTTTGACATTTCAAGTCTTATTTACAAATCAAATCTGTCGTCACAACGATGCACATGTAAATCTTGTGCTCTCACCTGGAAACTACCGGATAAACATAAAGAAAACAACTTTTAACAAGACAACATACATTTCAATCATGAACACAAAGTAGTGAAAGACTGACAGAATATTTTATTAATAATCACTCTCGTCATGTTTTGTGTATGGAGTTTAAAAGAAAGACACTTTCATACAGACGACTTAATCTCAGAGACCAAATGACAACAATTTGCAAGCAGAAATCAAAAGTGAATGTGAAGTCATTAGTATCTGAAACAGCAGAGAACGATTAGACAACAGATGCTCAAAAAATGCACGGAGTCATCTGAGTTCATAACTGAAGCGTGCTCACAGAGCGTTAAAACTTCTGTCTATCAACTACTTAGGCCTGTTTTGTTTAGGGCTGTTTTGTTAGGAAAATCGATTCAAATCAAGGATGCATCCTGTGTCTGTGCATAAACGACGAAAAACTAAATAAAACCAACCACAAGTTGATGATGTGTGATGGTTATATATCAGTAGCACTATAATCATGGACAGTTGATCTGACACATGATGTTCAAAACAGTAAAGGTGTCGAATCAAGCCGTAAATGGCCTAAAAGAGAAGGGCTTTCTATACATTTTTTCCTTGTGAGTCCTACATTTATCCATGGGTTCATAGTTCACAAATATCCCGTATGTCTACGAATCTGTAACATACATGTATAAGTACATTTACACCATTCAAATTCTTTTGTTTATTGACGTCACCAAGATAGGACACGTGCCGATCAAGCACGCCATACCCAGCTATTCCCTTTTTTTATATATTCCTGTATTTGTTTGTTTCTTATAGCTGATATAAAGAGGTCATTCTCAATGTAAAATATATTAACAGTCATTAATGATACGACAAGAAACCTGTCAGGGGACGCTGTTATGGTTCCACTATCATGTCATGTTTTATTCTTGTCTCAAGTGGAGCCATGGCATTGCCTGATGGTTTTATGTGGGGAGAGATGTTTTTGACACTGATGGTCTTCCATACTCTCCCCGAGTCACGTCATTGTTCCCTACCCTCCTGTTTCCTAGTTAGTGTTAATTACCTTTCCCTATAAAGAGCCCTCATGTTTCTTTGTCTCGTTGCTCGTGCATTGAATGTTTACGTGTTCTTGTACGCTGTGTGCTGTATGCTTTCCATGCCTAGTCGTTGTTCCTGTTTCCTGTTCCACGTGTCCCAGTAAGTGTCAGTTTAGCGTTTGTTCCCAGTGTTTGTTTTCTTAGTTTAGTTAGTCCGTGTTCTTGTTTAGTAATACATATATCCTGTCTTGTTTTCCCCAATGTGGGTTGTGTTTTGCCTCTTTGTTTAGTGTTCTTTGTTTAAATAAACGTCCTTGTTAAAACCCCTTCACCACCGTCTGTGTCTGCCTGCACTTGGGTTCCCACGCCATGTCTCACTGTGAGAATCATGACAGAATGCACGAGCCACAACTGAACCCAGCAGGCATGGAAGCGAGACGTGCAAGTCAGGCCCGTCGCCTGTGCAATGTTCGTCAGGGATACGGCGACGTGCTTGACTTCGCGGATCGCTTCTTCGAGGCTGCAGGGGAGATGGTCCATGATGGGCAGGAACAGATGGTCCTGTTCAATGGCGGCCTCAACTATCCTCTGACGCGGGGGGAGATGCAGACGCTGAGACCACTGGGCTTCACCAGACTGATCAGGTACGCCATGGATCGGCCGGAGCCCAGGGTCTCAGTTGAGGTCTGCTCTCCTTCTCCACTGGCCGTCATCCCCGAGGGTCGTTCCCTGCAAATCGGGGTCATGGGCCTCTCCCCACCATCCGCAGTCTCTCCACCATCCACCAGTCTCCGTGGACGACGCCCACGGAGGCAGTCGTGGGACTCTCCTTCCGACTCCTCCGGCACGGAGCTAGTCGTGCCTCCCACCGCCTCTCTTCCGTCGGCCACACTCCCCGTGGGCCGTTCTCGGAGGAAGAGACCCAAGAGGGGAGTGCAGTCCAGGCAGAGTCCTGCGGTCCCGAGTCCTGTGGATCCAGTTCCGGCGGTCCCGAGTCCTGTGGATCCAGTTCCGGCGGTCCCGAGTCCTGTGGATCCAGTTCCGGCCGTCCCGAGTCCTGTGGGTCCCGTTCCGGCGGTCCCGAGTCCTGTGGGTCCCGTTCCGGCGGTCCTGTGTCCCTTGTGTCCACGATGTTCAAGCCCGGCCCAGCCGCCGTCAAGTCCGGCCGCCCAGCCGCCGTCAAGTCCGGCCGCCCAGCCGCCGTCAAGTCCGGCCGCCCAGCCATGGTCAAGCCCTACAGTCCTGCAGGGGACAAGAACAGTTCCCCCCAGGACTTCCCCTGTCAAGCCTCCTGGGGCTCCGCGCCCTCGCGCGTCCCCAAGGGCTGGAACTTCCCCACCCAGCCCTACCCCTTCTGGACTTCCCACGTTCTCTTGTCTGCCCCCACCCCCCCACCCTTGTTTGTTATTTTTGTTGTCTCACCCCAACCCATTTGTAATCATATCTTGTATGCCCCTTGTCATGTTCACCTTGTCTGTCTGGTTTTTGTCTGTTTCCCAGTCGGTCTTGTCTTGTTAGTTACCCCTTGATGAACACCTGGAGGTGTTCATTAAAGGGGGGGCTTATGTCATGGTTCCACTATCATGTCATGTTTTATTCTTGTCTCAAGTGGAGCCATGGCATTGCCTGATGGTTTTATGTGGGGAGAGATGTTTTTGACACTGATGGTCTTCCATACTCTCCCCGAGGCACGTCATTGTTCCCTACCCTCCTCTTTCCTAGTTAGTGTTAATTACCTTTCCCTATAAAGAGCCCTCATGTTTCTTTGTCTCGTTGCTCGTGCATTGAATGTTTACGTGTTCTTGTACGCTGTCTGCTGTATGCTTTCCATGCCTAGTCGTTGTTCCTGTTTCCTGTTCCACGTGTCCCAGTAAGTGTCAGTTTAGCGTTTGTTCCCAGTGTTTGTTTTCTTAGTTTAGTTAGTCCGTGTTCTTGTTTAGTAATACATATATCCTGTCTTGTTTTCCCCAATGTGGGTTTTGTTTTGCCTCTTTGTTTAGTGTTCTTTGTTTAAATAAACGTCCTTGTTAAAACCCCTTCACCACCGTCTGTGTCTGCCTGCACTTGGGTTCCCACGCCATGTCTCACTGTGAGAATCATGACAGACGCATCTCTGCAGCTTCATATTAAACAAGGGTTGTCAATGTTTTGCATAAACTAATACTGACCTTTAGCTTTATACTTACCCCATATTACCATCCTTAAATTCTGTCTCATTTACTTTTTACTGGGAGATGATTGACAGATTTTAGGCTTTGAGTTGTTTAAACAGAAACCCCCTGTACAGTATATATGTATGTAAGCAAAAAGGTACGAGATGCTGTGGTTTATGGTGGATAAAGTGGCTCTGTGGCTCAGTGGTTAGAGCATGGCACTAGCCAAGCCAAGGTTATGGGTTATGGGTTCAATCCCAGGGGATTGCACATAGTCCGAAACAACAAAACTGTGTATTACAATGCAATGTATGTCGCTCTGGAAAATGCATACATTTTAAATCACTGCTCATGGTGGATAACGTGATCATGAAATACAATACAGTGATGTGAAAACGTAAAACAGTTTTTCAGTTGCGTTTCAGTGTCACCGTAATCAAAACGCTCTTCATTTAAATGGATCTGCAAAAACGAGTAAAAACACTGAATAATGCAGGCAAGGACAGTGGAGGGCAGTGTCAATTTGTAAAGAAACAAAACTCCGGGGACCATGCGCATATCCCAGGCTTAAAGGTGCAGTTTGTAACAATTTTGCAGTAAAATGTCCTAAAACCACTAGACCAGTGTTATATATTTGTTCAGATGAGTACTTACAATATCTCAAAAGTTTCCAACTACTTGTATATCATGAAAAAAATTGACATTCTAAACAGTGACGGGGGCTGTGCAGTTGCCTGTCAATGGCGTCATATCCGCATTACCCTTTGTTAATGCCTTTACTGACGTAGAAATTGCATGACAACACTGTGTGGACAAATGCTGAAGTAGTGTTTAGCAAGCCATTAGCTTGTTTCGAGCAGTCACTTACTTATGGACTCCAAATATTCACGACATTTATAAAACTTTATTACTTTGCATTCTCAGCTGAGTTGCTGATAATGCCCTTTGTATGGTTCCCATCAATGGGACACATAGTCAGTTGTGCACCTCAGCCTCATTGGGTGTTTCGGCCCTTTATCACAGGACACCCTCAGCCAGGTTAGGCCCACCGCAGGTTGATCAGACCTGGGTGTTTGTCGCATTGGTACAAGGTCATCTTGCAGAAGCTGTTGGCAGCTATCACTTCAGTTCAAAGGCACCACCGTTGTTACCCGCCGGCCCCGAGAATCGAACCGGCAACCTTCTGGTTATGAGTCTGACTCTCTAAACATTATCCAACGACTACACAAACCGTTAATGCGCGCTCAGTGCCCCCGTTCACGTATGGCATACAATTACAACATATTCTCCAAAATCAACACAACCATACACTTCAACCTGTTCGCTAAGGCTGATATAGCCCCACTGGCTCCATTAATGCAAGCTCAGGGCCCCCGGTACCATATGGCATAACAATACAAGAGACAACACCATTTTAACACGTAGTCACTTGGCAGCCCATATTGGGTCCTTCCATCTCAACCACAGCCAGTGGCTGCTTCTCTCAGCGACAAAGGTAAGTTCTTTGACTATTAGCCGTTGGGTCTGTACTCTGATCCAAAATTTGCTTTAGCAGCCTTGTTGTGGAATTGGAAACAAAGCCCCTTCAGCCCAATTCTACCGGGAACACTTTCGCTGTTCATCCCTGATCTTCAGCCTCCACTGCCAAGTTAGCATACCGGAGATTCTTTATTTCAAATGCCTCGTTAATGACCTCTTCCCAAGTTATAGTCAACTCAACTATGAGGAGAGTCCTACTGGAGCTGGACCACAAAACCATGTCCGGCCGCGGGTAAGTCGCTGCGAAGTAAAGTCAATAAAGTAAAAACATTCTTTCCCAATTTAACCTTTGATCAGCATTACATGTTTGAACATTCACATGTGCTAAAGAAATGCAGAGAAGGAGATTTGAAATGCCTTTGGTTGACTCAGAAGAACTTATGTGCTTTTCAAGATCTGGAGAACAATGGCAACAACAATCCCGTGGGAGAAAGACGAGTTTGACACATGCGAAAGGGATCTATTTGTCATAACCGAAATGTGACCTCTGCATTTAACCCATCCAGTGAGTAGTAAACACACAGACCCAGAGCAATGGGCAGCCCAGGCAGCACACAGGGGTCAGGTGCTTTTCTCAATGGATGTCAGTTGCTACCTGCAGGCCCTGAGAATCGGGCAACATTTTGGTTATGAGTCCGACTCTCTAACCACTAGGCTGTGCACCCTCCAGATGACGAAAATTAAGTCATTAACATCTTTTTAATGTTTTTTCATGTATTGTGTATTTTGAACTTGCTAATCCATTTTTTAACAGTCGGAATCTATTCTAGCTAGAAGAGGATTTTGTAAATGTGACGGTGCAGTGGTCTCAACCCCCTGTACAGGAAGTGATCGAAGCAGATAAAATACGGGAGTCTGTTCTCAAAACTCCATTATATGAAATTCCTCAAATAATTGTGAATGGCCACATGAAGATGATCTTAAATTTTATTTTAAGCTAACATTTTGTTTACAGGTTATTGGGGTCAATGAAAGAAATGGTGGAAATTAAAAACAAGTCTGTGATTTGGCACGTTTTTTTAAAGACATTTTAAACATCCTAATTTAGCTAAGGCCTAGTTCTGGCTTCAGCTAATCCTTGTCCGGGAAACGACCCCTATCACTCTTAAAGCACTACCATTCACTCTGACTGTTAAAAGACGTTCATCTGCAATATCTGTTTTCTGTGATAAAAGATGTTCCTGCAAACTTTAAAAGAATCAGCAGGTGTGATCAGAGGAATATTTCTCAGGTTTTGATTGGTTTAGTTGATTTCTAGTTAAGAGACGTGTTTACAGTGAAAGTCTTATGTTTTTCCAGTCAGCAGTTTACAGACACACCAAACACACCCCGACCTACACACTTATATAACACTGATTCATTTCCCCACTTTACCAGAGTCCTTTAAGGATTTCACTCATTTCACCAATGACACGTCTTAAGTGTACATTATATTTCACAACAGAGTAATGAATATTTAAACCAGATTTGATTTGTAAATAGGTATTTTGTATGAGACGTTAATAAGACATTTTATGAGGTCCCATGATGTTCTAAAGAACCACTTTGCATTATGCAAAACACTGGTCAAGTAGCGCTTCATTCAGTTATTTTTAATCTTACATTCATAAATCTTAAAGATATTTGTTTAAAGAGGTTGTATGTCGCGAATACGTGTTTTTCTGTGTTTTTGGTGTGTTATGAGTTGCCCATGCATGTATTAGACACGCAAAATTAAAAAAATTAAAGTGTTGAAGCAAAAGATGCATTCTACCTAAAAGCGATTGCTCAACCAGACCTCCCTGAAACGACTTGTGTAACCACACCCCCACGAATGTATGTCATTTCGTGGTATGACTTGACTAAGTCCGCTGTAAGATTATTACTTTTTGTCTATGTAGAAGGTTAAAGAGTCTAGTCAATGGAACACACAAAGTTCAGGATCCTGGAGAATGACACAGACACAGAAGGGCAGTTCAATCAGAGTCCAAAGTTTATTGAATATAGGTCCAATACTTATTGTGGTCAGGAAGACGTGACGAGAGACGTGAGGCGGGGCTGGTGGCGTGATTGATAGTTTGAATCAGCTGTGCGCACACCGGTGCCGCATCGCACGGAGGAGATTGGGAGCATAAGAGGAAAAGTGACGCGACTGTTGACGAGAGAGGACCGGGCCCGAACATGTTTGTCTTTTACGTTTGTATGTATGTTCTTTTGGCCGGCAGTGGACCGTGAGGTGGCTGCCGGCATTTTACTTCAGTGGTTCTGTTGTAGTTTGTTTTGTGCGCCGGCAGTCGGCCGTGAGGGGCTGCCGGCTGTCTTTTTACTTTTGATTTCATTTGATTAAAACTTTGTTTAAATGTCTGCCGGTTCCCGCCTCCTTCCTTCCTTTTATTGAACTGTATTACACTTATATTCATAAAAGAGGAAGTCAAATATGTCATGGAAAGATATGTCATGGAAACATACCAGACCTTTATTAATATTATTCACGTGGGTTAGTTATTTGTTCTCAGAAATAGCAGACCTCTATTAATATTGTTAGCAAAAGGCACCACAATGTTCTGGAACATTCTGTTAGTTTGGTCAGCACTTAAAATCGAGTAAGACTAGATATAATTCGTGAACAATAATCATTGAAATACATTTCACATAATATATGGGACACCCACATTCTCACAACCGCCCAAATGTAAAGGCAAGTTAGGTGGGCGTACCCGAAGCTTTTCAAATCAGACAAAGCTCGACTAGGACCTCTCCCAATACAACTAGGCATACCATTCTTTGATAGTTCTTTTCCTATTGACATAAAAGTAGGTCATTTTGAGTGCAAAGCAAAAATTATGCAGACACTGGGTCCCAGATCGTACTTGTAGTATGTCCTTACATTACATTACATTTAGTCATTCAGCAGACGCTTTTATCAAATCGACTTACAAATGAGTTTAACAATTAGCAATTCGAAAAACAAAAAGCATAAGTGCAATACAACTGTTCTCTTACCTAACAGAACTGATCAGTCAAGTGCTGACTGAAGAGATGTGTTTTCAAGTAGAAATGTATGAACTGTTTTTGTTATGGAAAAGTAAATACATTTTAGTGCATTGCAAAGGGATATACACACACTGGCACATACTAACAGGAAACTGAAGTGACTGTCAAGTTCTCAGGGTTCTTTGGCTCAAGATCTGCCCAAACTTGAACAAAAGGCTTCAATCAACTCTGGAGGGTGCATGGAATAACTCAAAACATCTGATTCTTCATCATCGAAGAAATTTATTGGAAATCTCTCAAGAATGATTTGATCTTGTACTTGTTTCAATGATAATTTCAGATGGTTAGCTTAATAACCTATACAGAAATAAATAAATATATATATATTAGTGTTGGGCCGTTAATGGCGATAACGCAGTGAGACTCTTATCGCGCTATGAAAAAAATGTCGCCGTTAGGGTTGGGAGCTGGTACTATACTACGCAAGCTATGATGACTTTCACCTTGATATTTTAGCGCGGATGTATATCTATCTTAATTACACTGTAGGGGGCGAGAACGAGAGTTTTCAACTCGCGTGATCCGCGTCATTCGCGCCGCCTCATCATCTAATAACCAGGGCATCATTCACGTCATTCGCGCCGCCTCATCATGTCATAATCAGGGCTTCATTCGCGTCATTCGCGCCGCCTCATCATGTCATAATCAGGGCTTCATTCGCGTCATTCGCGCCGCCTCGTCATGTCATAATCAGGGCTTCATTCGCGTCATTCGCGCCGCCTCATCATGTCATAATCAGGGCTTCATTCGCGTCATTCGCGCCGCCTCATCATCTAATAATCAGGGCTTCATTCGCGTCATTCGCGCCGCCTCGTCATGTCATAATCAGGGCTTCATTCGCGTCATTCGCGCCGCCTCATCATGTCATAATCAGGGCTTCATTCGCGTCATTCGCGCCGCCTCGTCATGTCATAATCAGGGCTTCATTCGCGTCATTCGCGCCGCCTCATCATCTCATAATCAGGGCTTCATTCGCGTCATTCGCGCCGCCTCATCATGTCATAATCAGGGCTTCATTCGCGTCATTCGCGCCGCCTCGTCATGTCATAATCAGGGCTTCATTCGCGTCATTCGCGCCGCCTCATCATGTCATAATCAGGGCTTCATTCGCGTCATTCGCGCCGCCTCGTCATGTCATAATCAGGGCTTCATTCGCGTCATTCGCGCCGCCTCGTCATCTCATGACCAGGGCTTCATTCGCGTCATTCGCGCCGCCTCATCATCTAATAACCAGGGCTTCATTCGCGTCATTCGCGCCGCCTCATCATCTAATAACCAGGGCTTCATTCGCGTCATTCGCGCCGCCTCATCATCTCATAACCAGGGCTTCATTCGCGTCATTCGCGCCGCCTCATCATCTCATGACCAGGGCTTCATTCGCATCATTAGCGCCGCCTCATCATCTCATAACCAGGGCTTCATTCGCGTCATTTGCGCCGCCTCATCATCTCATGACCAGGGCTTCATTCGCATCATTAGCGCCGCCTCATCATCTCATAACCAGGGCTTCATTCGCGTCATTCGCGCCGCCTCATCATCTCATAACCAGGGCTTCATTCGCGTCATTCGCGCCGCCTCATCATCTCATAACCAGGGCTTCATTCGCATCATTCGCGCCGCCTCATCATCTCATGACCAGGGCTTCATTCGCATCATTAGCGCCGCCTCATCATCTCATAATCAGGGCTTCATTCACGTCATTCGCGCCGCCTCATCATCTCATAACCAGGGCTTCATTCGCGTCATTCGCGCCGCCTCATCATCTCATGACCAGGGCTTCATTCGCATCATTCGCGCCGCCTCATCATCTCATGACCAGGGCTTCATTCGCATCATTAGCGCCGCCTCATCATCTCATAACCAGGGCTTCATTCGCGTCATCCGCGCCGCCTCATCATCTAATAACCAGGGCTTCATTCGCGTCATTCGCGCCGCCTCGTCATCTAATAACCAGGGCTTCATTCACGTCATTCGCGCCGCCTCATCATCTCATAACCAGGGCTTCATTCACGTCATTCGCGCCGCCTCATCATCTCATAACCAGGGCTTCATTCGCGTCATTCGCGCCGCCTCATCATCTAATAACCAGGGCTTCATTCGCGTCATTCGCGCCGCCTCATCATCTAATAACCAGGGCTTCATTCGCGTCATTCGCGCCGCCTCATCATCTAATAATCAGGGCTTCATTCGCGTCATTCGCGCCGCCTCATCATCTAATAACCAGGGCTTCATTCGCGTCATTCGCGCCGCCTCATCATCTAATAATCAGGGCTTCATTCGCGTCATTCGCGCCGCCTCATCATCTCATGACCAGGGCTTCATTCGCGCTATTCGCGCCGCAAGTTGGTCTATCGCATCTTTGCATTGACTTAGCATGTAAATCCCTCGCGCTTGACGCACCATTTGCGTTTGGTCTGAACACAACATAACGTTACTGTGAAATTACCACATCAAACGTGACGTGCTAACATGGATGCAGGTATGAAGCCGCCGGGTTTGCTTCAGGGAAAATTAATTTTTAAGAAGCTTCCCAATGGAAACCTCGACAAGACTAAGGTTGTTTGCACCTTGTGCAATGTGGAACTGGATTACTGTACGGAACTGGTTTACATACAGCTGGTTTAAAAAAAAAAAAAACTCTCAACAGGTCTAGCTTTAGTTGAAACCAGTAACTTTGTATTGGCACCTAATGTATTATGGCTCCTGTATGACATACCGCTTGTTGCTCCCTAACTCTTTGTAAGTCGCTTTGGAATAAAAGCGTCTGCTTAATGACTAAATGTAAATGTACTGTAGGAGCTCTTCCAGTCTCAAGTACCACCTAAACACAAAGCATCCCTTAGCTAATGCGGAAGTTAACATTTAGTACATCTTATTGAACATAATTTTATTTTCATCACCAATTATCATAGTAGAACAGCTTTCTCAAGCAGTTTGTGATGCATTTTGGAAACAGGAGATGAGCCCCTGATCTAATGCGCCACCTGGCTTGATAAACCCGTTCTCAAAGACTTACTTTTAGTCATTATTTGGGTAGCACACATACTCTGAATGCCTTCCGCAGAATTCAAATGAGCCATTTTAATCTAGATTAATCTAGATGAATTCCAAAATTAATCTATGCCCACCACTAATTTTGACGTCTCATGCTCTTTCTCGTGTCTCATCAGTGTTTCCCGCCCTTTTGTCTCGTTAGCTTTCCCTTAGTGTTTAATCCCCAGCACCTGTTCCCTATTATTTATCCTGTGTTTGTTCCCTTTAAATAGTCCTCATGTTTCATTGTCTGGTGTCGGTCATTGCATGTGTTATCCTGTCCTGTGATTTAGATTGCCTGTTGCCCATGCCCATGCCCATGCCCATGCCCATGCCCATGCCCATGTTATCCACTCCCGTTTAGTAAGTCTTTAGTCTAGTTAATGTTAAGTGTTTGTTTAGTATAGTGTTCAGTCAGTCTTCGTACAGTGCTTGTATATTATTTCTTGTTCCTGTTTTTACCCCATCATGGGTCTTTGTTTTGTGTTTTAGTGTTTAATAAAATATCTGTTTAACCCCCTCACCACCGTGCCTGCCTGCATTTGGGTTCTCCACCTCCGTTTCGTGACACTACTAATGTGTGACAGAAGTGATGATTTTTTCCTGTGAGCCTTAACAAACTCAAACATTAAAATACAACTCCTTTCTGCATTTAAACATTTCTTCACGTATTATTTGTCATGTAATGTTCAGTGTATAATTTAATTTATTGATTCAGTTACACATCACGCATTTAATTCATTAATTCTGTGTAGTGCAACTAAACTCCGCCCCCTTGTGATGGGTATATTGCAGATATAAAGATATAGTTGGTGTAGGTTTTAGGGAAAGGGCTGTGTGGAGCATCATACAGAACGGCAGCAAAAAATCATCAAAAGAATCATCAAAAAAATTAAGCAGCAAACTGGAGGAGGAGGGATTAGAAATCCATCTATGACGCCATGTAATTCTCCTTATGGCCTTCAATATGTTTCAAGGGTAAATTTTTGCATACCCTCTTTTTATTCAGAGAAAACTTAAAGAATGGTCACAAGGAACCATCAAATTCTTCTGCTCAGATGTTGCTTGTATGGTAGGGCTGATACGTCTTCATGGCGCCGATTGGTGGATCTGCTCATTAGTGGTCCTATCAGTCGATATGGGGGTGTATATATATCCCATGTTAAAGGAGTTTTGATTCTACTAGTCCCGCCTCTTTCTTTTGCTTCGGTGTTACATCCGGTCGTCCAACAGGTATGTAGGGATGTTGACTGTGTTATTGGTAGCATGTGGTAGCTAATGTTAGCGGGTCTTTGCAGAACGGCGCGTTAAGAGAAACCTTGTGACTGACAGTTGGTTGGCGTCGCCCCTCTACAGGTAAATGTACTGGCTGTGGTGGTGTGATGTAAGAATGTGTAAGGGTTGACATCATACCGGCTTTGTGTTTACAGGCGAAAGCTTGAGTGAGCTGGACCTGAGCTTGGGTGTCCATTAAGAATATTTTGGGGGTCGGCTGTGTGTGTACCCGACATACTGAACGAGTTTTCCCCGCACATTTGCATGATTAACTGACCCGCAGAGTCACGAGATCGGATGTGTACGGTACGTGGGGTAAAACCTCGTCCCTGTTAGCCACTGGAATGAGTCACTAACACATTCTATTTAGATTTGATGATGATCTTGCGGTTTCTGGCTACTTAAATGAACTCCGCCTACAGAGCCGCAACCGTCCAGACATTCATCTGTTGTTGCTTATCGGGGGTGGGGAGATTCTTCATGGTATGTACTGGGATAGTTTTATCAGGATTGTAATTCAGTTTAATCGATCTAACTATTTATTGCATTACCGACAGATTGGCCGTGGATCTACCAACGAGTAGTTTTCATGCTTTGGAGCTACACGAGAGTTACCCGGATGCGCTGTTGCTTTACCCTATATTATTGTTAATTTTCTTTAGTTTAATTTGGTTTGCTTGTTGTGTTTGCTGTTTCTATTTTTTCTTATTTTTACTTTGCCTGATTGGCATTACTGTTTTCATGTTTTTGCTTTCGTTTGGTTAATTACTGTAGTCCTGGTGGGGTTGCTGTAACGGCCTATTTAATTTAATTTGATCCTATTTATTATTTTCTTGATACTTGTTGTTTTTGTATTTTGTGAAGCTGCATTGTTGTGGCCAAGTAGAGCGCCTATTTGCTGTGTTTCACTGTAGTGCCCCGTACCTGCAGAGTGTCTGCACCCTTGAAGTTTGTGCCAAACCTGTCTCGATCTATTTTCTTTACAGGAGCTGAGTGCCGAAGGTGGGCGGAGTTTGGTGTGGTGGTGTGTGTGTGCACGTGAGCGTGTGTACCCCATTGTAACCAGTGTGAGGTGTGGGGTGGCCTAGTGTGCCCCTAGATCCCGCGGTCGGGCCTCAGCTCCTGTTCTATTTTGTTTGGCCTATTTGGAGGAGTTGGTTGTCTCATGCTGCTTACGGTGGTATTTTCCCATCGTAGTATTTTCTGTTTATATTTTATATTTCTTTATTTTCAAGTGATTGTGTGTCAGAATCTTTTAAATAAAAGTATATATATTTCTACGCTCGCGTCTCCTGCCGCCTCTTGAAGTGAACTTTTGTGCTCTAAGTTATAAGAATCTTTATTTTTGTCCCTGGCAAGAATCCAGGGTGGCGTAGTCGCTCCATTTTGTGGTCGATTGGCATCAGGTCACATTCGCAAGTACTTCCCATATCTACAAAGAGTATCTAAAAACTGCCCCGAGCTTCAGTCTTTACTGGACATGCGCCCTATACTGTATGTCATGAATGCCAAAGCTCTCTTGCAAGATAAGGTACGTAACCTTGTGTCAAAGTATGTACATTTAGAAGAACTACACAACCTCAAACTGCTTTTTTCTTGGATTTTAGAACTTTAGTTCAAGTATGGTGGTGCCCGTCAGTAAGGAGCTGGGTCAACTATTTTTGAAGTGGAGCAGGTGAACAGTTTCCTTTCTAGGATTTCTATTACTATCAAGTACATGTTGAAATCAGGTTTGATTCATATATACGGACTTTTATTAATACACATAGTGAGATTTATTTACTTTGTGTGTACACGTGACTCTCACAATATATTTCTTTACAGGTCGTACAGACATGATTACAATGCAGGCCATGTTCTGGAATAAGAGGAAGCTTCTCAATTTGTTCTCAATCTGTTTTATCTTGGAGTTGATATTTCTAGGTTTTACAGTTTACTGATTCATAACTAAATACGTTGCTGTACTCACTGAATTATAAAACAGCAACAGCAGGTCAAATGTTGACTTTAAGTTTAATATATTAAGATAGGCCTACGTTTAACTTCTGTAAATCCAATAATACACTATAATACTTTACTCACGTATGCAGTATATAAACACAGGTTTTATTTCCGCAGAAGTAACATTTTATAATGTCACCATGTAATGTGTTTGAGTTTTAGTTTTCTCTTTTTGATTTCTTACAGAATGTGTATTTTTACACATTTACATCACTACATGATGATAAAGCACTCTTATTGAACATGTTTTCATTGTTTTGTCTTGGATTTATGTGTTTTTAAAGTCTGAATATATACAGTACCGTATGTTTTATTTCTTTCTTCATTGTTATTCACACAATGACACATTTGTGTTTGGCCTATTTATCAGCATATTCAGAACACATCACCTGTCCATACTGTTCAAGATGAATTACCAAACAATATTTCAACATTTATATGCTTTAATTTAAATTGATGAAAACATCAATACAATTATTAAAATGTAAGTATCATATGGTTGAGGAAATGTCAGGGTGTCTCACAGCCATGAGTAGTACATTTATGTATTATGTTTAGCACTGGACTCAACCACCAACCTTGTGCTTAAAATGATTCAAATATAATCGTGATAAAGATAAAGAGAGACCTGTTCTCGACTTTCTCACAAAAACACAAGTTTTACTACATTTACATTATGCATTTGACAAACGCTTTAATCCAAAGAAATTTAGTGTGTTGAAGCTTTGCATTTTATTACCCTTTTAGAAAATTTGAGCTGTTTTTTAGTACAACACTGCTTGGAAGTTCTTGAAGTTTAAAGAAGTAATACTCTGTACTTAATGTGTCCTTAAATATTTGGGGGTGATTAGTTTGTAAAGTCTTTTACTTTGGTCATGCTTAGATCTGTGGGGCCTGTAACGTCACGCTGGTTAAGATGGCTAGCCAGGTATGTTTAGGATTAGTTTGTGCCAACCCTGGGTTTTAGGTACCATGAAAGTAGCTGAGCTTTAATCTGTGTTCATCGCTATGATCAATACGCTGCAGGGCTAACCTGCTCCGGTGCAGGTTATGATCTAGACTGATCGTTCCATACTTGTGGTGGACGAGTGGACAACATCAGACAGAATCATAGACAGTTTGGAGTCTATATTTATCAGACACAGTCTGCCTATCACATGTGGATCAGATCAATGGCATCGGTTCAAACCTTGACAACTCGGTCCTTTCTGCAAAAGCATCGACATCAGACGTGTCAAAACCCACTCCTCAATGTGCTCAGATGAATGAGGGAATAGGGAGGAAGAACACCAGAACACATGGCTAGTGAAGAGAATCTGAATTGCACAAACTGAGGGACTTGAGGTGAAGCTGATGAAATATCAGGGGCGTAGCAAGCTTTTCAAAAGTGCGGGGGATGGATGTGGTTTGTTTGTTAACAATGAAAATGATGAATGCAATGACAGAACGTTGCAAAAGGTACAACATACAAGATATAAAAAGCTTCCCATTTAAATGAGTGACACTAGAAAAGTATAAAAACACATCGGAACACACAGAATATAAGTCAAAACTCTGTTGTGAAAATACACAACAGTAGACTTGCTAATGAATCATAAATACTTTAATAATCCCAGGGGGAGAAGACTGTGGTAAACTTGATAGGCACATGGGTCTGACAGGACTGTGACTGAGACTGCTAAAGTTTTCTTACTTGTGCCTTGAAAAGGGGAGATATAAAAAAACGCCACACAAAGCTTTTCTCTGGTGGTATAAATAAAGTAACAATTTACTGTTTTTAAACATTAAAATAACATACACTTCCCTTTCATAGTTCTTCAACAGGTACAATCAAACATAATCGGTAAGTATCCACAAAAGTATTCAGCTAATCAAAAAAACAATGCTCAAAATATCAAAATCAATAGCACTGGTAATAAACTCATAAATACACTGCTTAACAAGGACAATTTGTTCCTCCTCCTCGTCAATTCCCTGCCTTCATCACAGTTACTTTATACATTGCATTCCACATGAATAACCGAATTTAGCTTCTGAACAATATCCCAATTTGCAATTAGCATTAGTCTAAAAAACGAAATATAATTCAGAAAACACTCGACATATCAACAAAACATAAACAGAACATCTCCAAAAACACATATCAAGGTTATTTAAAAACCTCGAAAGCATAAACACTCATTCAAAGTAACTGGAAAAGTTAATTCAAAGTTAGTTCATCTGTAATAAAATATAATAAATAATTAATGCAATGAAGGAATTTAATTAAAAAATCGAAGTGTGTTCAAAGAACGTTCATAAATATTGATCTATTTGTATTTTTTGATCATGTGAGTTCAAATTTGCTTATCAAGTCTTAACTGTCATACACAGCAATGCTAAAGAATCAGATTACAGTAGAATCTGAAGAATATATATATCTGAAGGAAGCAGGGGATGAGAAGGAGAATAAGATGGAGAGAAGAACACATGTATTGATAACTCATTGTATCGGTACCTCAAAAGGGTTGTAGACTAACAGATTGTAAAAAGGAAACATTGTGTCCCAGTCCAGACCTGGTGCAGGTTAGCCATTTTTGGCCGGGAAATGGCACACTGCTAAATTAAGAAACCACATACCTATCTTTCAACCCTATTTTTTATGTATTATACTTTGTAACAATCACATGCTGGTAACTCTTTATTAAATCGACAGTGCATTGATTTTGTTCAAAATAAACAGAAAAGTAACAAGAAACAAATAACTTAAACAACATTCCCTGATGCTCAAGAAGTCAACACCATACAGAATAATGTGCAACAGTCTTACCCAACAAAATATTTTAAGCCAGTATTTTATATTTTGCTGTAGTGTGTCTGTAGGAAATGTAAGTCTACATTTCCTAGCATTCCTTTTGTTATTATTTGTGAAAATTCATTGACGTTTCTGTATGTACAGGGAGTCTGACAACAATGAATGCTCCACACAGAAATGTTGCCTTGTCATCATCTAGACTGATATTATTACATTAAGAAGGTGAAAAATGAGACAGACTAAATCCAGAAGACCTATGGCAATGTCTCCAAGACACTTTACGAAACCGACCTGCAAAGCTGAATCTTGGACAAAAGCGGCTTTAAACGCATAAGATTAGATTAGATTAGATTCAACTTTATTGTCATTACACATATACAAGTACAGTGTAACGAAATGTAGTTTAGGTCTAACCAGAAGTGCAATTAGCAAGTGCAGATATACAGTGTGAATAAATACAGAATACAATATTAGGAAAATAATTTACGATGGGCATTTACTATGAAAATATGACAATCGGTATGTACTATGAACAATATATACAGAAGGCTATATACTGTGAACATTAGTGTACAGGAGGTTATGAACAGATAACAGTATAGACTATACAATAGTGCAAGTGACTTGAGTGTGCATTAGTTACAGACATTAGCTATTATAGTTACAGTGCAGTAGATGAGTTAATGCAGTTATTAAAGGTACGGTGCAGTACATGAGTTAATGCAGTTATTAAAGGTACGGTGCAATACATGAGTAGATGCAGATATACAGTTACAGTGCAGTAGATGAGTTAGTGCAGTTATTGAAGCTATAGTGCAATAGATGAGTAGATGCAGTTAGTTATGCGATAGATGCAATGCAATAGATGAGTTAGAGTGCAGTAGGTGAGTTAGTGCAGTTATTGAAGTTACAGTGCAGTAGATGAGTAAATTCAGTTGTTAAGGTTACAGTGCAGAAGATGAGTTAATGCAGTTATGAAAGTAGTCCATTAGTGCAAATGAGCATTCAGTATAATATTCCTGGTGTGCAAGTGAGCAGTATAGAGTGCAAATGATGCTGTGTGTGTGTAAACAGTCCGGTAGAGCAGATACATGAAGTACTGGTGTGTACAGTTCAGTCATGCATGGCAGCCCTGTAGTGCAATGTAAAAATTGTAATAGCAGCATTAAGTTAAAGTTATGAGAGGTAGTGAAATCAGTGGGGGGCAGAGTTCAATAATGAAACAGCTCTGGGAAAAAAGCTGTTTCCTAGTCTGCTGGTTCTTGTCCGGAGGCACCTGAAGCGCCTACCGGAAGGCAGGAGAGTAAACAGTCTATGAGCGGGGTGAGAGGAGTCCTTGAGAATGCTGCGAGCTCGACGCAGACAGCGTTTCTTCTGGATGTCCTCAATGGAAGGGAGTGCAGTTCCTGTGATGCGCTGGGCTGTTTTCACCACCCGCTGCAGTGCCTTGCGCTCAGCAACAGAACAGTTCCCGTACCAGACTGTGACACAGTTGGTCAGGATGCTCTCTATCGTGCAGCGATAGAAGTTCACCAGGATAGTTGAAGACAGTTGGTTCTTCTTCAGTGTCCTCAGAAAGAAGAGACGCTGGTGAGCCTTCTTGACCAGGCATGAGGTGTTGGTGGTCCAGGACAGGTCCTCCGAAATGTGGGTCCCCAGGAACTTAAAACTGGAAACACGTTCAACAGCCGTCCCGTTAATGTGGATGGGGTCGTGTGTGCCTCCTTTCGCCTTCCTGAAGTCCACGATGATCTCCTTTGTCTTGGAGGTGTTAAGGAGCAGGTTGTTGTTTGAGCACCATGTGGCCAGGTGCCGTACCTCCTCCCTGTAAGCAGTCTCATCGTTGTTTCTGATGAGACCAATCACTGTTGTATCGTCTGCAAACTTGATGAGGGAGTTAGATCCATTCACAGGTCTGCAGTCGAGTGTGAAAAGGGAGTAGAGAAAGGGGCTCAGTACGCAGCCCTGTGGTACACCAGTGTTGAGGGTGGTTATGGTGGAGCAGATGTTGCCTAACCTAACAAGCTGAGGCCTATTCGTCAGGAAATCCATAATCCAGTTGCAGGTTGAATTGTTAATGCCTAGGTTTCCAAGTTTGATGATTAGCTTGGAAGGGATTACGGTATTGAATGCAGAGCTGAAGTCTACAAATAGCATGCGTGCATAAGTGTCCTTATTGTCCAGATGTGTGAGCACGGAGTGCAGCGCCATGGACACTGCATCATCTGTGCTCCTATTGCTACGGTAGGCAAATTGGTATGGGTCCAGTGTGGATGGTAAAGAGTCTTTTAGTCGTGACAGGACCAGCCGCTCGAAGCACTTCATAACAATGGGTGTGAGTGCTACAGGGCGGTAGTCGTTCAGGCATGTCGGGCTGGAATGTTTCGGAATGGGCACAATGGAGGTGGATTTGAAACATGCTGGAACCACTGCTTGGGCGAGGGACAGGTTGAAGATGTCCGTGAAGACCCCAGCGAGCTGCTCCGCACATGCCCTGAGTACGCGACCAGGGATGCCATCAGGGCCAGCAGCCTTGCGCGCGTTTATCCTGCTAAGTGCAGTGAAAACATCTGTGGAATTTACTGTGATGATTGGGTGGTCGGTGGAAGGTGTGAGCCTGGTGGCGGGTTCCTTATTGTCTCTCTCAAAGCGTGCATAAAAGTCATTAAGCTCGTTCAGAAAGGCAGCATCTGTGGTTATGGGGATGGAGTGGTTGGGTTTATAGTCACTAATGGCCTGGATGCCCTGCCACATGCGTCGAGGGTCAGAATTGGTAAAATGCTCCTCTAGCTTCAACTTGTAGCAGTGCTTGGCCTTTTTGATGCCCCTCTTCAGATTTGCCCTGGAGGTACTATAGGCCTGTGCATCACCTGATCTGAAGGCGGTGTTGCGTGCTTTCAACAGGAGGCGCACTTCCTTGTTCATCCATGGCTTCTGATTAGGGTATATGGTGATCTGCTTTTGATTTGTGACACTATCAATGGTGGTAGTGATGTAGTCCAATACAGAGGAGGTGTAGCTGTCTATATCCGTGTGAGAGCCACTGGTGGCCTGAGAAGCAAACATACTCCAGTCTGTGTGTAGAAACCTTTCCTGGAGTGTAAAGTCTGCCCCCGCAGGCCACACCTTGATGGTCTTCACTGATGGCTTCACACGATTAATGAGAGGTGAATACTTGGGGGTGAGGAACAAAGAAAGGTGATCAGATTGACCCAGGTGGGGGAGGGGTGTCGCGGCGTAAGCTTCAGCCATGTTTGTATAGACATGATCTAAAGTTTTGTTTCCTCTTGTGTGGCAGGAAACATGCTGATGAAATTTAGGGAGCACTGTCTTTAAGTTAGAGTGATTAAAATCTCCCGCAACAATAAATGCAGCCTCCGGGTGAGCAGTCTGTTGTTTACTGATGGCTGCATGAAGTTCTTTCATAAGGCAGTCACTGCAAATATTGATTTGATTTAGTTAATAGAAGGTAATTGATAAATAATATTGATTTATGACATTTTTATTATTAAGCATCCCCACTTTACAGATTACAGAAAAAAGTGCCCAAAACTTCATTGTACCGGATGTTTGCAGGTGCTCCTTCAAGTGTCTTTGAGACATTGTCACAGGGTTTAGTCTGTCTCATTCTTTTCTCCTTCTTAATGTAATAAACAGACCAGATGATGACAAGACCACATCTCTGTGTGGACCATATCTATTGTTTTCATACTCCCGGTACACGTACAAAAATCTCACTGGATTATCACAAATAATGACAAAAGGATTGCTTGGAATGTAAACTTAAATTTCCTAAGGACAAACTACAGCAAGATTTAAATAACTTGCTTCAAACATTTTGTTGGTATGAAAATTCTATAATGTGCTTAAGACTTTTGCCTTTTATTTGTGACAGAACTGACAATGAACAAGCTGTGTGAATAAAAAAATCAATCAAAATCCCAAAATAAGCTGCGAAAGTCCCAATAAAAACAGCAAATATAAAAGCAAATAAAAGCAAGACAGTTTATCTGCAAAACATGTTCATGCGCAGTACATGCTGGGAACCATGGATGAGCTTTGTTTTATGGTACCCAGCATGCATTGTGGTATAAAGTTTTTAATTTGTCTTGAACCATCGTTAAGAAGTGTTCATTGATACTTGATATCATTTAGTCTAAAGGATGCAGTAGTTTAAATCGTATATGTGCATAATGTGAAAAAATCATTTGGAATATGCTAACCACAACACAGCTGGACTTTAAGCAATAGTTTAAGTAATAGTTTTACAGGCCTAATATAATAAAAACAAAACAAAATAAAACATCACATACATAATTAGATAGCAAAAATGGATAGGATGGAATGAGCAATCATTTCTTGGTATAACTAATGTGCCTAATAAACAGAGATGTGTATGGCAGAAATAGTGTTTGTGGAGTTGTTTAGTCCTCCTCTGCATGGTGAGATTTTGACAGATTGTATGTGTCTACCAGATATGTTGCAGTTGACTCTTAGTCAGTTGTGGTTGTTTTTTTTCTGTACCTGTTCACATTTTCATCAGTGATTGTGCCTGTTATCTCATTAACACAACACTCCATAACTTTTACTCTTCCTACTTAGCATACATATTAACACTATACAATATTTTTGCAAAAAAAATGCTGGTATGTTTTGAACCCATGGCTGGATCAATGTTGCACAGAACACATGGTTGGGTTATATTAACCCAAATGCGGAGTTGTTACCCAACCGTGAGAACGAGCCCACATTTGGGTTGAAATAACCCAACCATGTGTTCAGTCCAATATTGACCCAGCCATGGGTTAAAAACACAGAAGCATATTTTAGATGGGGATTTATTTTAACAGTGGTAAACAGTAAATATACAGTAAATATAAACTGTAAATTATCCATCTACTCAAAACAAGTTAATTTCCCTTCACATACAAGTGTATGTTCTTTGTGCTTATTTGGAAAAGTTATGTTAAGTCAAAACTGATCAGGATGTTGTATATTGATGTTGAATTAATTATTACTTTTTGTGTTTTTAATATTCAGAAAGATTTGTACGTCTTTGCCAAAGGTTCTGTTATCTGGGTTTTTGTGGATTACGATTATGCAAAAGAGTAAAGACTGTGGCTATGCAAAGGCTGGGCTGCATATTGTTGCTGGATTTTGTTTGATTTAAATTATTGTGTACCTGTTCTTGCTAATGCAGCCATAATCTCTTGCTGTACTACAGAAAGTGATGTTTCTTTTTAAGTTATAACACATTTTAAGTAAATAATAATAATCATTTACTCACACTCTTATCATTTGAAAACTGTATGACACTGTATGACATGGCCTAATGGTTAGAGGGTTGGACTCGTGACCAGAAGGTTGCCGGTTCGATCCTCAGGTCCAGCGGGTAACGATTGAGGTGTCCTTGAGCAAGGCACCTAACCCCTACTTGCTCCCCGGGCGCTGCAGTGATAGCTGCCCACTGCTCTGGGTGTATGTGTGTTCACCACTTGCTGTGCGTGTGTTCACTACTCTCTGGATGGGTTAAAAGCAGAGATAAATTTCGGATATGGGTCACCATATCTGACAAAAACAGGTCACTTTCACTTTCACTTTTCACTTTCATGACTTTCTTTCTTATACAGAACACAAAAGAAGATATTTTGAAGGATGTTAGTAACCAAACAATGGCCGTACCCATTCACTTCCAGTGTGTGGACACAAAACCAATGTCAAGTAAATGAATAATGGTTCCCAACATTCTTCAAAATAGCAAACATTTTTTGCGTTCTGTACAAAAAAGTCGTACAGGTTTGAAATGATAAGAGTGTAAGTAAATGAATAAGAATTTAGTATTTTGGGTGAACTATTACATAATTATATATATATTATGTTAAAAACGTTATCATTAAAAAAAACTTCCTATGTCGTACAGCAAGAGATGCATTAATGACAGGAGGGTAAGTAGGCCTAGTATTTGAAGTTTAATGTTATATTAAGAATTATTATTAGTAGACTATACAAAATAAGTTCAGGGCTGTGTTTTTTCCGATAAGGTTGTCTTTTAACGCACTACGAAGACTCTAAAGGTACACCTTAACTACAGGTATACCTTCTCCAGTTGTGTTCCCCGAACTAGGAGGTGACTTACGTGCCACGTCACCAGGTGCTATCTATGGCTGTGTTGCTGAATCGACAATCTTTTTTTACTCTATAAAAGGACTGCTTTAAGTGAGATAGCAGCATTCTTTATAAAGGAAGCACTTTACAATTAGTTGAACTTGCATTTATTAGGAATCATACATTGTGATATCTGGATTTTTTTTTTAGATTATGTCTCTCACAGTGGACATGCAAATATGATGACAATTTCAGACCCCTCCATGATTTCTAAGTGGGAGAACATGCAAAATAGCAGGGTGTTCAAATACTTATTTTCCTCAATGTATTTTATATATACATATATATTAACCATCTTTATTCGTTTGTCCTTATGGGCAGGTTCAGAATCCAGCAGCTGAAGTTCTTCCACTGTCTGACACGGCCCATTGTCAAGAAGGTCCCCACCATCCTCTACCACCCTCACAGCTGTAGAAGCCAGCAATTGTCGCTGCATGGCCAGGATTTCTTGTTGGTTTTCAACAATATCTTGCAACTTTTGCAAGACTTTTGTGCGATAGTCTGTAAAGCATTTAGAATAATATTGAATATGCTTTATTTTAATCTGGAAAATTAATAAACGGACTTACTCTTTGTGGCTGCTTCAGACGAAGACTGGGGCTCTTCTAAAAGGAGCTCTTTGGCAACTGTTGCAAAATAAAGCAATAAGCCCGAAGAAGAAGTGGGTTACTGTTTTTTTGTAACGGCTTAGAACCAGGATCAAAATCAAGGACCAGAACTGACCCTTTTATAAAAATATTTTTAAGTTTTAAAAGTACTAAAAGTGATTAATTTATTAGGGAGATACACTCATTTTAATAGTCAATAAATACAAGAATGCAATCACATTTTGCACAACCTTGAAGATTGTAAGACACACTTTGCTGTGGGTACTTCTGCAGAGATTCTTCTGCTGTAGAAAAAAAATACCAAATAAACTATTAAATGATGCCTTACTGATAAGGTTTCAGGTTATGAAAATTAAATAAGAAAAAAATATGCTTACAATTTACAGAACAACCACTTGAAATGTCATTGTTGTCTGTTAGAAGTCAAAACGCAAGAGAGAAAAAGAAAGTAATATACTGCATGTCTAGTACTAATACTTAAAAACATATTTTTATATTGTACGAACCCATGTCCAGAGGAGTCTTGGGCAAGGTGTCTGTAAATAAAAAACTAAAAGAACATCAAGGCTGGAAATCAATTATGTATAATTTTTAATGCCACCAACTTACATTTAGGTGGAACAGGTTTGTATATACTTTTTTCTGACTTCTTCTTTGATAAAACTCTGCAATCATCTGAAAAAAGAAATTATTTGTGTTAAAATAAAGTTTAGTGCAGGTCTAGTGAACTCGGCTCCTGGAGGGCCGGTCTCCTGCAGAGTTTAGTTCCAGTCCTAATCAAATTCAACTAACCAAGCTGATCAAAGTATTCAGGACTATTTGCAAATGATGAACAGGTGTGTTGGATAAGGGTTGGAACTAAACTATGCAGAATACATGCTCTCCACGATTGGGACCGACTAGCTCTAGTAAGAGTTCACAAATACAGTTCAAATTGTATCTTAAATCTAATTATGTCAAATCTAAATATCTGAAACAAAGTAGCAAACTACAATTTGTCCAAAGAAACTTGTCTATATGGAACAATGACATTCTTTCCTTTAATACATATTTTTTATTTTTAATCACAATTGGTTAAAGGTTTTATTTTAGGGTTATTGAGGTGCCCAAAATGTCACAACTTAAATTTTGTTCATTAATTTGTTTTCTCAGAAACATGAATAGAGCTTTATGTGTATATGTGCTTCAGGGAAAAATATATTTAAATAGCATTTAGTAAACTAGAGAATGAGTGACTTGCTTCAAACTGTTTATAGTTTAAAGAAATGTTTCAGTCTTTTGAAGAGTTGGAATAATGGTTTTGGAAGTGATTTGAATTGTTACCACTTGAGGAGGAATCTTTATCTGACAGAAATCTCTTTGGCTTCTTCTGTGTCCTCTTTTTAGTTCTTGTGGTGTCCTCTGTTTCAATATTTGAAGTCTCCACAACACGGGAACATTTTTCTACAGCTGTGCTGTATGAGCCTAAAAAAATGTTGTGTCAAATATACCTTTTTAGCAATGCTCTTGACATTTAGTTTTAATAATTTTCATTAAAATTTGAACAGGGATATTTTTTTAACCTATAGATGAAGAAAATCTTGCTTTATGTATGTGTGAAAAGTGCATAGTGTTTAGATGGTATTTTATGGATACAATATGAAATTCCTCCATCCCCCTTGAATGTCAATCCTTGATTTCTCCCTGCATTTCCCCATTCCCATTCCTAGCACTGGATATTATGTATATCCTACAATGGAATTCCTTTACCTGTTTTCAGCCACATTTTTTTTAACTGTAACTTCCTCCAATTGATCCTGTCAGGTAAACTGCAGCTTTTCACAAGCTGCCGCACATTGGAAAAAGTCCAATAGGAGAATATTTTTCCCTGAAAAAGTAAATATAAAACACTGTAAATATATGCATAAGCTGTAAATTAAGTTAAAACAAAAAAACATTGATTGAAACAAAAACATACCTCTTTGCTCTCCTCCAACCATGAGGTGGGGACAATTTCGACCGAATTGTCGTCTGAAAATTCCACCACTGCATACTGTTTTGTGGCCATCTGTTAAAATGAAATTGGATTTCTCTGAGGATCAGTAGGCAGAGTTCATATCAAACAAAAGGCTAATACAAAACGATAAAAACAAAAACTGTTAATGATGATCTGGGTATTGCATAGTATTAAAAGTAACCAATGGTTCATGGCCTCCACGTAGTGCATTAAAACAACAAGTCTTGGATCATACCTTACATGTTATGGGCTATATGTAAACATCTGTTCTGTGAAATAATTGAAAGTTATGTGAAAAGTTAAGGGCAACGTTAATCAAAAAATTCTGGTGCTGTTTACGTTTCTTTCATTCATATTTTTCGGCTTTAATATTTAGTAACTGTTTTTTAAAAGCAATAACATACTTGAGGCTAGTACTTTATCGTAAATAAGTTACTTATTCACACTTAACCTCTCGTACCTTATTACTTACTTATTAAATTACACTCTTGAATACTGGATTCTTAGCCAGAATGTCTGCATTTAAATAAAAAAATTAGCTACTAAAATGTTTTAAATCAATTTTTCATGTTCAATAACTTATGAGGTAAGTGTGTAACAGGGATAATGTACAATCAGACGGTTATTGTGAAATAAAATCCTTCAGTGTGATACAAGCCTGATGACACTGTCAGAGTTTATTGTGCGATAACAAGTTCCGGACTGGAATTTTTTTAATCTTATTTGTATAACCTTAATGTTTGTCCTTGCTGTAAATGATGTCCTTAAATGTGATGCCTATAGACTGTCCCCGTGGAGAGAGAGAGAGGGAGAGAGAATCTTCCTGTGCTCAGTGTTCATGCAGGACTGCCAAGAAAATCAACTCCTGGCCTTTTTCTATCATTATGGCCATTCTTGTCAGCTTGCGTTCTGGTATGAGCTTCATCACTGAATGTCTTCTTTGGACTTTTAAACATCCAAGTGTTCTTGAGTCTAGTGGATCTCTGAAAAGTGGTTCAGATCTTTCAAAACATCTGCACATCAGCAACGGTGTACCTGAATCATCCGATTCATTTCTCTCTTCAATGGCCTCACAGCACTTTCCTTCAGCAAGAATAAATGCATTATTGGGTCTTTTGGTTTTCGACCTGGAGGCCACCACAGAGAGAGGAGAAGTGGTTATCTCTGTGAGACGTTTGGCCAATTGAACAAGTGGCTGCTTTCCAGACCTTACAAGCCATTTTAGCTTACCGAGATAATTCTCGAATGGGAATGCACTGCATGCATCAAGGCTGCCAAAAGCCATTGCCTCTTCCGATAGATGTACCATTGAATGGATGTTGTACACAAGAAAGTGGTCGCCATACAGTTCTATTGTTTTCGCAATGAAGTATTGCATTAGCTCTTTGCTGTATCTGTTGTGTTCCCATGCCAATGTTGGACAAAGCAGAAGACTCAAGGCAACACTAAATGCCATGAAATGGTCGTAAAGATGGTCACTCAAAATGCCCTTCAGCACGATCTTGCCTGTATAAACAGCAAACTGGCGCAGTTCTGTTGCCTTCCACCTATCAATGTCCTCTAGATTCCGAGGTTTTCTGACAAAACAGTTTGGAATGGCGCTTCTGAGTGACAGCAGCCTTTGCGTCACCTCATTTATTTGCCCCGCAGACAGTCTTACTTTTCTGTCTCGGAGATGGTGATGGTGGTCTAGTGGGTTAAACCACTGAACTGGTAAATCAAAGGTTGCTGGTTCGATCCCAGCATCCACCACCAGTGTGACCTTGAGCAAGACACTTTACTCCATGTTGCTCCAGGGGGATTGTCCCTGTAATAAGTGCACTGTAAGTCGCTTTGGATAAAAGCGTCTGCCAAATGACTAAATGTAAATGTAAATGTAAATGTCTCCTCTAACCCACTCTGTGATAAGCTTCTTCATAACACCCAGGCAGGCTTGGTGCATGTAGTCGATTGGAAATTGTTGTATCATATCCAACGGGAGCCTCAAAAAGGGAGACACTGGTGCAGTCTGATTTTCCTGACGTATGGCCATTTCAGCACGAAATGCTTTATTGGTGCGCAGAGTGAGATTGTCTACCTCTGGGTAAGTTACTCGTCCAGAGATCCATGTGCCTTTCTGAGTGCATTTTTCACATCCAAAATACCCAGAATACTGCTTGATCTTCTTCACCATTGCTCTTGCTTGTGCATCACACACAAAGCATCTGATCCTAATATTTTTTGCATCCAGACCATTGTCAATGAGCTCTTGGATGTCATTTATGGCTTCCTCAGCAAATTCCAGATCGTTTGGTTTGGTGGGACCAAGTGTCAGTGTGACAGGAAAAACACTGATGGGGTTTAGGTGAATAGCACAGAGGATGGGCCAAAGATGTGTCCTGCTGCTTTTAAAAATGGGTATGCCATCAATATTAAATGATAGCTCCAGTGTAGTCACTCGTTCAATCATCTCTGTCGGATAATGTTTTAACTGGTCACTAAGGCTCTCTCTTAAATTAAAATTGTCATGATCCCGTTCTTGTCTTTGTGTGTTCTGGCTTGGGAGGTGTTTGTTTTGTTTTGTCGAGCACGTGCTATCCTTTTCTAGCGGTTAGCACGCACTCGGTGTCTATGTCATTTACCACGCCCTCGTGTTTCCCCCATCAGGGCTTTCCCCACACCGGTGACTTGTTTATTATTATCACTCGCACCTGCATTCTATTACATCCCCTTAGTATTTCCCTTAAATACCCTCTGTTTTCCCTCGTTCCTTGTCTGACCGTTGCGTGTTTTTGCCAGCTCAGACTGCCTACGCTCTAGCGTGTTCTAGACGTATTTAGCCTTAGTATAGTCTTAGTCTTTGCCATTGTCATAGCCTTAGCCTTTGCCTTAGCCTTTGCCTTGCTACCATCCTAGCATTCAGCCTTCAAGATCGCTGTCCTACTTCTCTGTGTTTTTCCTGCCTTGCAAACTCTCCCACTACATCTACACAGATCCCGTTGGCGTTCCGGACTGCGATCTCCCTCCTCACAAGACTCCACCACTGCTCCTGGATACCACCATTTATCAGGCTCTACGGATTCTCTCGCCTAGCGAGTTCCGGGTCGAGTTTCCTCCCCGGACCCAGATCTCTGCGAAGTCTCTCGCCTGGCGGATTCAGCGTTGAGTTACCTCCCCGGACCTTATTCTCTTTGGATTCTTCCCCGTGACCCGCAGGGGGTCGTCTGTGGTGTGCTATTTACCAGACTGTGGTGGATTTGTTTACCTGAAATAAAACCGTGTTTTTTGCCCCGCATTTGAGTCTTTCCTTGTCTGCCATGACAAAAATGAACACACTTCATTCCTGACTTTTGTGCTGATGTAACAGTCCTTGGAGTTTTCAGCAATGTCCTTGCTGTGGATGGGAGCTCTGGGTGTCCATTTCTTTAAAGTCCTTTCAGGAGATCATCTAAAGCATTATGCGTGATGCTGTGCTTTATTGACCATTCTTGCAGAAATGTTTCCTCATTGAGCGCATTGTTCACAGTCTCATGTCCAGAACTGCAACTCCCATTCAAACCAACATCAACAGTACCAACAGAACTTGAGATGTCGTCATAAATGTCCATTCTTTCAGCAGATCCTTCTTGAGGTGTTAATGGATGATCTAATCGTTCCTGCTCCACAGGACCTTCATCCAATGATCTTCGTACATATTTCCACTGCCTTCTGTATCGCTGCCTCTTAGATTTGGAATCCATTTTAAAGCCAATATGCTGGACATAAAAAATGTTGTCATAACATATTTCACAATAATTCATATTGTATGTTGAATCCGTATTTCAATAACCTGTTACACGTCAACCCAGCCCAGCAGGCGATATGCCCATCCATCCATCCATCCATTTTCTACCGCTTATCCAAACTACCTCGGGTCACGGGGAGCCTGCGCCTATCTCAGGAGTCATCGGGCATCAAGGCAGGATACACCCTGGATGGAGTGCCAACCCATCGCAGGGCACACACACTCACTCATTCACTCACGCACTCACACCCTACGGACAATTTTTCCAGAGATGCCAATCAACCTACCATGCATGTCTTTGGACCAGGGGAGGAAACCGGAGTACCCGGAGGAAACCCCCGAGGCACGGGGAGAACATGCAAACTCCACACACACAAGTCGGAAGCGGGAGCGATATGCCCATATGTGTGCAAATCGTTTATAAACCAGAAGAAGAATCTTGTTCACCAAGTAGCATGAGCTCAGCTGTGCACAAAGCCACAAAGCACATGATTTGGAGTCATTTGGCATTTTTGATGTGTTATTAATGGTAAGCGTTTATTATTATTATTATTATGTTTGTTTGAATTTGTTTTTGAAATGCTCTTTCCGTAGGTTCTTTCACATTGTGTAGTCAGTAGAGTGTCAAAGTATGGTAAACTGCATTGCCACCTGATGCGACAACTTTTTATCCTATGGTAAGTTATAAGTTTTAAAGAATAAAAAGCTTTGTTGTTGCCAGAGCTTTATCAGAGTTGCATAAATCCTAACATGAGTCTGCGCTCGCCTCCACGTCATCATTTTACTGTAAACCACGACAACGTAACGTTACAGTATTTTGAATTGTTTTGATCCACAACAAACATGGCTCTGATAATGCAGCAATGGGAATGGGATTTAATCCCATTTAATTTAATTGAATGACTTTTACGTGCCTGTACACCAA
This sequence comes from Triplophysa bombifrons, assembly GCA_029783895.1. Classification (NCBI taxonomy): domain Eukaryota; kingdom Metazoa; phylum Chordata; class Actinopteri; order Cypriniformes; family Nemacheilidae; genus Triplophysa; species Triplophysa bombifrons. Next base: position 4,105,242 of record CM056448.1, read on the forward strand.
GGTTCAGAAAGAAATGACGATTCAGTCAGTTTGTAAGAACTTGACTGGTAAGCATTTATCCAAGTCTTAAACCCAGATGAACACCTTTGATGTGACTTTAAATTATGACTCTGAGCCAAAAACTAATCACTTCACATCAATGAGTTGTATAGATTGCTGCAGTGATTTCAGAACAGGAAAGAGAGCTTCTTCCAAAACTGCCGCAACAGAGATGGAAACAAAATTCTTTAAGATGGAATTTGTAGAAATGCAATCTTGAACAGTTTCCGAAGTGTCTTTCCTGTTCTAAAATGACTTTACCACTGTGTACAAGTCAGTGATGTGAAGTGATGAGATTTTGGCTCAAATTTGGCATTTAAAGTCACACCAAAGGTGTTCATCTGGGCTTAAGACTTGGATTTATGAAGACCAGTCAAGTTCTTACACCCTGACTGAATCAGTCATTTCTTTATGAACCTTGCTCTATACACAGAGATGTATTGTCATGTTGGAAAAGAAAAGGACACTCCCAAAAGTCTTGCTATAAAATTAGAAGCACTCAATTCCATAGAATATCATTATATGGTGTAACGTTAAGATTGTTACCCACAGAAATGCCTTAGGTAGTCAAACCTGTTCATTAGGAGGGGGCGACCCAAAACCTTTGGCAATATAATGTATATGAGTAAAGCTTCATTTAGCTGTTTTATTTTTTCTATTTAGGCTATATACCATTAGTTTATGTAGAGCTTGTTTTAAGCCACCACAGTGTTATTTAAAACATTAATGAAATATCCTTTCATCAGACTTTCATTTCAGGAAGCTCTGTTTGAACCACAAAGTGTATGAACTTACACTCTACAACAAGGCCTTGCCCCTTTGTCGTCTTCAGTGGGAAAACGTTGGTGTCATCTGAAATAAAAATGGAAAAAATGTACTTGGTATCTTACAGTTTTATTTTTGTTGACTTTGAAACCTTTTTATGCATCCCTGAAACAAGTGAGTGTTTCACAATATTTTTAATTCTTCTTTTGTTTTGCTTTAATTTTCAAGTGCTTGGAGACTTTCTGTATGTTGTCTGGTGGTGGTCTATAATTGCAATTGAATATAACGTCAACTGGTAAGTTAACATCATTTAAAGTAGCGAAGGTTAACTTTAGTTTAGTTAAGACTATTTAGTTAGTTTAGAGTTAGGTCAACAGTTGAACATAAAAAAAATTAAACAGTTTTTTGTCACATGTGAGCTCAATGAATGAATGAATGCCTTAATAAATGAATTATTATTTTAAAATACTAATATTTCATGTCTGTTTTGATGGATATGGAAATCAGAAATGTTACAAAATCAAAGCTAGATTGCTAGAATTTTTGTCCCCAAACATCAAAACATTATGATAATGTGTGAAAGAAAAATTACATAAATTATCTCTCAAATTTCCCAGCTTGACACGCACATAACAGTTTGTGATTAGATACATTTAGGCAGGTAAATGCCTGGCAATGTTATTATAAATTAAATCAAATAGGAGCTTGTGAATTAAACAGTCAAATCTGAATAAATCCCCAGCATCGAAAGCAAAATCAGCAGTGTTAAGTGAACACACCTGCTGTACTGTATACAGTTGAGGTCAAAAGTTGACATACATTTTGCAGTATCTGGAAATCTTTGAACATTTTAGAAAAAATGTTTACACGGGACAATCAAGAAACCCAAACCCAACTATTACAAAAGATACAAACTTTCAGAGATGCTCAAGAAGGTAACAATACATTTAACGTCAGATGGGTTTAAACCTCAGAAAATTATAACTAGTGTCAATTGTTTATTATTTTGTTATATGGGAAGCATGTCTAAATTTTGTTGCTTCTGGAGGGTCTTGATAAATTATAAATGTTATTTTAACAAAATAATAAAAATGAAAGCTGGTCACCTAAGTTTATACCTACCTGGCTTTTAATTGTATGGTGTTAATTTCTTGAGCATCAGCGAATGTTTGTATCTTTTGTAATAGTTGTGTATCAGTCGGTTTTCCTCGGTGAAAAAAGATAAATCTCTATTATTCAGTTACTGGTAATTCAAATACGCAGAATACTGGCACTAATTGTTTAGGTAACATCATACAGTAGTAAGAATCATGTGTATGTAAACTTTTGAACGGGTTTATTTTTGTAAAATGTGTTTTTGTAAAGTTAGTTATTATGTGATGTTGACTATATGCAAACATATTTTATGTAAAATAATATGTTCAGGACAGTACATGATAAAAAAACTTTATTTTCAAAATGCCTCTTGTCATTCCTAAATTTGCAACATTTTCCAGTATATAAACTTTTAACCTCAACTGTATACAAGTCTCAGGCTCCGTAAGTAACACTGAAGCAGAGTTGGATAGCCTTTGTCTGAAGTCTCTTAACAGCAGGAAACAATCATCATGTGTTAAGTTAATGATTTTGACCTAAATTTGATTTAATTGCCAATATACTTACTATGCCAATGAAGTTCTGTAAGAGGCACTTAAAAGTTTATTTAGCTGCTGTTGAAACAAGAAAAAGAGCAAACATGACTAAATATGAGTTTGAGATTCAGGGATTACTGACTAAATATGTTTTGATGAACATGGCAAGCTAGCAATGCAGAATGCTATGTTTGCTTATTAACAAAAAACTGTCTCCCTTAGGATATTACTGATAACTTTCTTGCTGAATGACATTGCTTTAACTGGGTGTCTGACAGTCACGCAAAACATATACTTACAAGAAGACAAAGACGCCCTGTGAAAGGGCTCTTAAAAGAGCCTTTTGGGCATACAGATGCTGTGGACACAATAAGAGAGAGCAAACATAACTCAATATGAGTGAGATGTGTCTGTTCCAGATCCATTTAGTTTCATCAGTTGATACTGTCAAAAGGGTGCGTAAATATGACAGAATTTTCATTTTGCGGTGAACTATTACTTTAATAAAAAATGATGTCTCCCTTGAGTCCCTTAGGATATAACTGATAACTATCTTGCTGAATGACATTGCTTTTACTGATTTAAACCCAAATACAGAGAAGGGTGTCTGACAGTCACGCAAAACATATACTTACAAAAAGTCAAAGACGCACTGTGAAAGGGCTCTTAAAAGAGCCCTTGGGGTAAAGGTAGCTGCTGATGACACACAAAAAAAGAGCAAACATGACTAAATACCGTGACTTAAAATATGTTATGTGGAACATGGGAAACAAGATATGCAGAGTAACTGCTATGTTTGTAACTTACTACAATCAGATGCCAATTGACTCTGGAAAAAATAATAATTATTTTAATTAAATTCACAGATTTATGTGATTTAGGAGTTGCAATATGTATGTGCTCCAACAATTGGAAGCAAATTGAAACAGGCCCAGGATTGGGAAACACTGGGATAAAGTAAACATCTGTTAAGTATGTTTATTTTAATATTTATGGCTGTTTAACACATGCTGTGGCTTCACCAGATCTGCGAAAACTAACAGCTCACTTTTACTGTTCCATCAGCCAATGAGACGAGTTTCTGTAGGAGAGACAGGCCTAGCCCCACCCCGTTATGCATTCCACGAGCGCAGAAGATCAAAGTGAGTCACACAGTGTTTGTGAGTGCGCGTCCAGTTTTGTTCAAGATAAATTCTCGTGCTCGAGGAGAGGTTGTCAAGTCTGTCTATAAAAACTTGACGTGTGCGAAGGTCTCTTGCTCGAAGCCAATTCTGTGAGGCGACGCTTTTCAGACCAAAATGTGTATTTCCTTTCAACGTTACCATGTGAGGTGTAACTATGGAACGAATTGTTTTCTGTTCATCCGTGCGAATTTTTCCCATTACCACAATGTGACGTTAACGGAAAGAGCGAGTGACTAGAATAAGACTGAAGCCGTGGGACAGATGTGGTAGCTTAATGTTACATGTACATGACATGTAGGGAGTTCATTTCATAAAATAGTTCAGTGGGTTTCATGTGAAAGCGGCAGTTGTTTAATTTGAAGTAGTGAAACCGATCTCCTTCTTCCTACTGCACTAGATAAACTCGATTTTTTCCGATTTTTAAGCATAACGTTATTTACATTTAGGTTTATACGTTTAGCTTAAATACATTGACCAGTGAAGTAAAAATAATTTCCTCAGGAAAGCGGTCAGTGATTCCAATTAGAGTGGAATATGCAGCTATGCGCGCGCGCACGTATATCCCCTCAGTCATGTTTCGCGTATCCGCGAGTTGAGTTTAATTGTTGTGAGAGAACTTTGTCTATTTCGTCTTTGAAACACATTTTAGTGTAAAGGGTCAAGTAATACTTTTGCGGTATTGGGATACTTGAAAGCTTTGTGACACGAAATTCCTCTATGTGCCCGTATTAGTTTTACAACTTAGATTTTCTTAACTTTGTCTTAGTTTTAAATGTCATTTACAATGACACTTAAAACGTAAAAGCTCACTACAAATGTATTTTTTATAGGCTGATTAATTAAAAAAAGTATTTTACCTCGTCGCCACTGCGCTAAATCCGCCTGCACTAGAAACACGGATGACGTAAATTACGTCACACTAATAAAAAACACAATATACTGGGGAAGCAGGGAATTCACAACACTTCATAACAGTCACATTAATTACACTAACGCTCAAACGATTTGGGACACTTGATTGAAATGTTTCTCATTATTAAAAAAAACCTTGTGATCTGAAAGTGTGCTTAAATGTCTGAATGAGATTAGTAGACAAAAGTATGATTTTTACAAACATTCATTTTTTCATGACAAAGCTAACATTTTTTTATATATGATTTTGAAACTTTCTTGGACTGAATAAGGAAGAAAGAACAGACAATAAGAGCACAAAAAGCACTTTAATATTGTTTAATAAGCATGACAGGGTGAGACATCAAGAAGCTGTTTGATAAAGTGACAATAAAACATTTATGCAAATTAGTCAAAAGGTGACGACACTGAAGATGATGAAATATAAGATGTTTAGTGGTCCGTAAAATTAATTCACATTGTTCCCTTTGTTTTATTTCTTGAGATTATAATTATTGTAAATGTGGAAAACATATGAAAACATAAGTAAGTAAGTGTCCGAACACTTTTCACTGGTAGTTTAAATGCTTCTGCAATGTTGGGTATCTTTCCTGAGATCTTTCATGAGCAATTCTGCAGAACTTTTCCGGTCATGTGATGACTGATACTTCTGTACACAGTAACACATTTCACAGGGGCGTCGCACCCGTGGGGGATGTGGGTGTTTTAACAACCACACTTTTTCCGGTGAGAGGGTTAAACACCCACACTTTTTCTGCAGTTTTGTACAAATGCCTTTACAGCAGTCGCTCCTGCGCTCGATGCGGCTGCTTCCTCTCCCCTCCCACTCAAACAGGACACCGGTTTTGAGTGTGACCGGCTGATGATTGGCTGTTCTGCTTTAAGTCCCGCCTCTCTTGGTGCGTTAAATTTATCGGTCAGCTCATGCTGAGGAGGCGGGAACTTATGGTTATGGTTATTTACACCCCAGCAAACACAGAACGTTCCCCTATGGTTCCCATTTGTTTTTTTTGTTGGGAACCATAGGGGAACGTTTCAAGAACGTTCCCTGTAGGTTATATTTTTCCTAACCAACAGCTAGCGTTTCCGGAACGTTCCCTGCAGGTTAGTCTTTTCTAACCAACAGCTAACATTCCCGGAACCTTCCCTGCACGTTAGTTTTTTTCTAACCAACAGCTAACGTTCCCGGAACCTTCCCTGCACGTTAGTTTTTTTCTAACCAACAGCTAACGTTCCCGGAACCTTCCCTGCACGTTAGTTTTTTCTAACCAACAGCTACTGTTCCCTCAACGTTCCCTGCACGTTAGTTTTTTTCTAACCAACAGCTAACGTTCCCGGAACGTTCCCTGCACGTTAGTTTTTTTCTAACCAACAGCTAACATTCCCGGAACGTTCCCTGCAGGTTAGTTTTTTCTAACCAACAGCTAAGGTTTCCAGAACGTTACCTGCAGGTTAGATTTTTTGGGGTAACAGTAAAACCCAAAAATAACCTGCAGGGAACGTTCGGTACAGGTTCCCTTTAGTTTATATAGCATTAAAAATGAAGTCTTAATTAACAGACTTACTGTGAACCTACATTAGAAAAATTTAATTTTAATAGCACCATACAAACACAGATGAAAACTCTTTAACTAAAACTCTTCAAATATCTAAATATAAATTACCAAAAGTGATCCTTATAAGCCTGACAAAACATTACCATTATCAGGCAATGCGAGCACGCATGTACAACATTTATTCTGTTTCTACCATTTTCCGAAGTCTGCATTCAGGTTTTCAAGGAAATTCCGAATCAGGTCAGTAAGATTATAATATAATATAATAGATACCGGACTCCAGTTTCCTCCCCTGGTCCAAAGACATGCATGGTAGGTTGATTGGCATCTCTGGAAAAATTGTCCGTAGGGTGTGAGTGCGTGAGTGAATGAGTGAGTGTGTGTGCCCTGCGATGGGTTGGCACTCCATCCAGGGTGTATCCTGCCTTGATGCCCGATGACTCCTGAGATAGGCGCAGTCTCCCCGTGACCCGAGGTAGTTCGGATAAGCGGTAGAAAATGGATGGATGGATAATAGATACCAATATATAATATAACTAGAACCAATTTTACTTTCAAGGAGCAATTACAAGCACCTTATCATTTCACAATCGTATAAATCCAATGTGTGGGATCACAGTGTTTGTAGTATGAATTTTCGATACTTATTGACAGTTTTACAGTGTTGAATCATGGATTTTGCCATCTGATAAGTGTAGCATGAGTTCAGTTATTGTAAGACAGTACAGAATACTGCAATGTCTCTGAAAGACAGGGGGACTGAACACTACACTAGTGACAACATATAGAGGCAAACAATTCTGTACTCCGCTTACTGGAAAAATAGGCAGTAGGTGATTTTTAGATATTTTTTTGGTTTACTATTACTGTGATTGCTGAAATTAGACATTGCTGGCCTATCAGCTTTCAGGCAAGCCTAAACAAACAGTAAACTACACATCACTACAATTACAAGAGGCTTCAACAGTTTTATTAAATTGGGAATAAATCAAACATATGGAACAAGAGAAATGACTGGGCAAATGCTTATGCAGAATCAATACAGGGAAAATAAAGGATCCATCCATCCATCCATTTTCTTCCGCTTATCCGGGGCCGGGTCGCGGGGGCAGCAGTCTAAGCAGGGATGCCCAGACTTCCCTCACCCTAGACACTTCCTCCAGCTCTTCCGGGGGGACACAGAGGCGTTCCCAGGCCAGCCGGGAGACATAGTCCCTCCAGCGTGTCCTAGGTCTTCCCTAGGCGTCCAGGGGGCATCCGGAAAAGATGCCCGAGCCACCTCAGCTGGCCCCTCTCGATGTGGAGGAGCAGCGGATCTACTCTGAGCTCCTCCCGAGTGACCGAGCTTCTCACCCTATCTCTAAGGGATCGCCCAGCCACCCTGCGGTGAAAGCTGATTTCGGCTGCCTGTATCCGGGATCTTGTCCTTTCGGTCATGACCCACAGCTCATGACCATAGGTGAGAGTAGGAACGTAGATTGACCGGTAAATCGAGAGCTTCGCCTTGCGGCTCAGCTCCGTACAGCGACCGCATTACTGCAGAAGCTGCACCGATCTGTCTGTCAATCTTCCGTTCCATCCTTCCCTCACTCGTGAACAAGACCCCCAGACACTTGAACTCCTCCACTTGAGGCAGGAACTCTCCACCTACCTGAAGTGAGCAAGCCACCCTTTTCCGACTGAGAACCATTGCCTTAGATTTGGAGGTGCTGATTCTCATCCCACCCGCTTCACACTCGGCTGCAAACCGTCCCAGTGCATACTGGAGGTCCTGGTCTGATGGGGCCAGCTTCACAACATCATCTGACATGAAAATAAAGCACTCATTCTCAAAACCTTTACTCACTGATCTCCCAGAGGGACTAAAAGCAAATCAAGCACTCCCAACATCACGGGAATTGTTTAAAGACAATTAAAACATCGCTTGTCAGGGATGGAGTGTGTCCATTTGAATTATGCTGAAATTGGGGAAACACTTGATCCTAACAGATAAACACCTGCAAAAATAAAAGTAGATTAATAGCAGCAACAACAAGCGTTATTCCTGATCATATATATATATATATATATATATATTTGTGGTGGGCCGTTAACGGCGTTAACGCCGTTAACGCAGTGAGACTTTTATCGCGCGATAAAAAAAATGTCGCCGTTAATCTATTCTCAAAGTCGGGTTGGGAGCTGGGTCTATACTACGCAAGCTATCATGACTTTCACCTTGATATTTTAGCGCGGATGTATACCTAGCCAAATTACAATGTAGGGGGCGGGAACGAGTCTTCAAACCCGTATGCCTAATGTTACTGTGAAATTACTACATCACATTGACGTGTTAACATGGATGCTGCTGTGAAGTCGCCGGGTTTGCTTCAGGGAAAGTTTATTTTTAAGAAGCTTCCTAATGGAAACCTCGATAAAACTAAGGTTATTTGCACCTTGTGTAATGCGGAATTGGCTTACTGTAGGAGTTCTTCAAGTCTAAAGTACCACCTGAATGCTAAGCATCCCTTAGCTAATGCGGAAGATGCCGGGCCAAGCACTGATGTAGTGCAGGAGAAAAGTGGTCGTCGTCAAACTACTATGTTTGAGTTCAACCGAGTCAAGCCCGTCAGCACAGCTCTATCAGCCAAGCTAATTAATCTCCTCGCTCAGTGGATTGCCACCAGCTGCCGGCCCATCAGCGTGGTTGAAGATGATGGGCTCGAGCTTGTTCTCCAGGCGGCCACAGGTGACCCATTTTACAAACTACCTGCGAGGCGAACTATCATGAGGAGAATACATGACCAGTACGCCGCAGAGAAAGCCGCAAAAGATGAGAAGATGGTAGAGGCTAGGTTTGTAGCACTGACTGGGGACCATTGGACATCTGTCAAAAACGAAAACTACCTCGGCGTTACTGTACACCTCATCGATGCCAGCTGGGAAATTCACTCCTTCGCTTTAGGTAGGCTACGTTATGTAATTTTAAATTTTATAATTTAATTTACCTACTTAGTCGATTAATTACCACGACACCACAAATTACCACCACATTATGTTTGCTTCTTGATGATTGCTAGTTGTTAGTAGTGAATATATTCTTATCTACTTTGTCTGTCCGTTAGGTGTGATGAAAACAGAGGAGCGTCACTTTGCAGAAGCGTGTGCCAGGCAGTTTCTCGACGTCGCTAATCAGTGGGGGATAGCTGACAAAATCAGCTCTATTGGAACAGACAGCGCTCCTAATATGGTGGCAGCAGGGAGGATACTGCCATTCGAGCATTTGCCCTGTGTTGCGCATGTTGTACAGAGAGCTATTGTAATGTCACTTCGGGAAGGTGGTTTTGATGGTGCACTGGCCAAGTGCCGTAAAGTGGTCGGACATTTCAAACACAGTCCGGCCAACTCAGACGAGCTGAATGTCCAGCAAGCCTCCCTTGGACAAGTTCAGGAGCCACTCGTGCAAGATGTTCCAACACGGTGGAATTCCACCCTAGAGATGATCAAGCGTGTGAGGCGCAACAGAGACGCACTGCACACAACGCTTTCTCAGCAGAAGCACAATCTGGCCCTCCCAACAAATGCTGAATATGAGAAGTTGGCAAAGCTAGAGAAACTGCTGGAGCCATGCAGGTATGGTCTACAACGATAGCGTGTTCATGAATTGGCATACAAGTTCTTTTAAATGTCACTTTGTATTTAAGAACCACATGCCCTTAAATGTAATGTGATTAAGAACTTTAAAAATGTGTAATCTGAGTTAAATTAATCAGTAATTAATTATTTATTGTTCTATCTGTCTGTCTGTGTTTGTGTGTGTCTGTCACTCTGTGTAGGTACATCACTGAGCTCCTTGGTGGGGATAAGTATGTATCCTGCTCTGTGGTTCTACCTGCCTTGTGCCACCTCCAGCACGCGATGAGGATCTCAGATGATGATCTTGCCTATATTGTGCGATTCAAGGCTGCCTTCACCAAGGACCTCAACCAGCGGAAGGAGAATCTAAACCTGGAATGGCTTAAGGTATGTCAGACTGACCAGAAGATAACTGCATTGTTTGACCGATCTACTGGTTTAACAGTCTATAATGTTCAATGAATAGATGAATGAGTCATGAAGAAATATGGAGGTTGGTTTTGGAAAGTGAAATTTTCATCAATCAATAGTTATTATTTTTTATTTATCAAAGGTGGCGACTGCTCTAGATCCACGATTTAAGGACCTCAAGTGTTTGCCCAGAGCAGAGAGGGAGCCAGTGTGGGTAAAGCTAAGTGAGTTGGTGAAGGGAGAAGAACCTGCTCTGCAGCCACTCGGGGAGGAGAACCCTGAGCCACCCAAGAAGAAAACCGCCCTGCTACTGATAGGATCAGACTCAGAATCAGATGAGGAGACACCAGAAGACAAAACTGTGGAGAGGTACAAGGTAGAGCCCAGTGCCAGTCTAGATCAGTGTCCACTGAAGTGGTGGTCGGAGCACTCTGCTGTCTATGGTAGGTTGGCCCACATTGCCCGTAGATACTTGGGGACTCCTGCCACAACTGTCCCATGTGAGAGACTTTTTTCCTTAGCAGGCCATATTGTGCAGAAGAGGAGATCTAGTTTGTCACCAGAAAATGTGAACAAGCTGGTCTGCCTGAGTGACTGGTGGAAGAAGGAGAAATAGAGCTTGGACTGATTGAGACAAAGCTACTGACTGTAAACAGTTCATCACAACCTCTTATGTTGGCCTACAGTTCAAAATGCATGTTTAACTGAATAAACAGTTATTAAACACAAGTACATCTTATTGAACATAATTTATTTTCATCACCAATAATCATAGTAGAACAGCTTTCTCAAGCAGTTTGTGATTCATTTTGGAAACAGGATATGAGCCCCTTATCTAATGCGCCACCTGGCTTGAGAAACCCGTTCTCAAAGACTTACTTTTAGTCATTATTTGTGTAGCACACATATTCTGAATGCCTTCGGCAGAATTCAAATGAGCCATTTTAATCTAGATTAATCTAGATTAATTCCAAGATTAATCTAGATTAAAAAAATTAATCTATGCCCACCACTAATATATATATATATATATATATATATATATATATATATATATATATATATATATATATATATATATATATATATATATATATATATATATATATGTATATATTGGTTATAGGAATGACTCTATGAATTATATCATAATATATAGCATTATGATACAGGGGGACACTGTCACTGCATTTTACACTGTCACCATGATTAAATGCCACATAAGTTTTGTTCTAGAACTCATCTACATTTCAAATAAAAAATATATGCAAATTGAAACATGTGTAATGTGTTTTCTAAAAAAACAAGGATTTTCTTTGCAACTGTTAGTTCTCAGTGCAATTTTAATAGAGGGGAAAGAGGATGGAAACAGCAACCATATTTTAAGCAATCAATTTGATTTCCTTTATTATTAAGAGTTCCCACAAATACATGCTGCAATCAACCACTGCATTAATGCTGAGTGGTATACACTTTTCCTGGGGATAGTGCTGTAAAGGTTTTGGGTGATACTGGCAGAAGTTGTACTGCAGAATTGACTGGCTGGCTCCGACAATAACAGTATATGTATTGTTTATAAACAAGTGTTTTATTGCAATACTGTTTGCTACAGGCAGGATTGTTAAAATGTAATTACAAAACTCGGGAACAACAAATGCTTTTCTTGGCTGCACTGATAGCCAGGCAAAACTTTGTGGCTTTAAGAAGAGTGTGATTCCACATCTTGCCATGGATAAATGACTGGAGAGACGGCAGAGAAAGATGAATGTTCTACCGTAGATTATTCTTTAAATAATCAAATGCCACATGACAATATTTGAACAACATAAAAAGAAAATAAGACAATAACAATATTGACAAATATACTAAAGCTTGTCAAGCTATACAGATTATGTATTAAAATGATAAAAATATTTTGTAAACATCACAAAAAGATTTAGAAAAGTTATGATGGAAATGCTCTAATATATGGACAAAGCGAACTGTAACTGATAAATGTGGTAAAATAACTATTATTACTTTTAATCAATGCATACAGAATCCAATTATACAATGAACTTAAATGTACTATGGTTGAGGTAAACAAACACTTAAGGGCATATGAAAGAGCTATTGTAGTTGTGGTTGTAGTGGAGTAGGCGGGGCGGAACCCGGGTTCGAGACCAGTGAGTAACTTTTAATGAGCGCCAGATCGGTAGGAAAAAGAGAATGAGCAACCGGACCGTCGAGGAGAGAGGACTGGGCCCGAACATGTTTTACGTTTGTTTTTGTATTTATGTTATTTCGTCGGCAGTCGTCTGTGAGGGGCGGCCGGCTGTCTTTTACTTTGTTATTATTTGATTAAATGTTTGCCGGTTCCCGCCTCCTTTCTTCCACCCTCTTTGAACCTTTCTACAGTGGTTAACTCGTTTAATGTATCATGAAGGTTCCCAATGTATAGTGCAATTCCCAATTGCCTACATGCACCAGGCCATGTTTAAAATGAGAATACAAGGACAAAGCTCAATAATCAATAATACTTTTCTAAAGGTTTAAATTTAATTTGAGGTGACACTGACAGGAGAAAACCTACTAACCTGTGCTAGTTCACTCTTTGTACACTGCTAGGACCATGCAGAAGTGAATACTGACCAACCGGTCTAGACTGAGGAGATATAAAGTGTGAATGTCTGCTAAGCAAATAACACGTACTTCATGATGTACAAAATCCAGCCTATTGTGCATTTACCACCAGACCTTGCAGGCAGCACACACCTGTTTGAGAATTTTCTTCCAGAGCTCACAAAGTCACGACAGCGGACGCTTATTCAAGTGGCTATTCAGTTGATGGAGATTACCAATTCTTCATACTCAATCTGTGGAAGCCACATAATGCAAATTACAAGACCGAACAGCGTCTTCTCTCTTAGGAGGCCATTGGATTGAGTTGGATGAGTTATTTGACTAGAAAAAAAGATGGGCAACAGGTAAGACATTTAAGAACTCATATATATACATATATATATATACACAGTGGGTACGGAAAGTATTCAGACCCCCTTACATTTTTCACTCTTTGTTATATTGCAGCCATTTGCTAAAAGCATTTAAATTCATTTTTTTTCCTCGATGTACACACAGCACCCCATATTGACAGAAAAACACAGAATTGTTGACATTTTTTGCTGATTTATTAAAAAAGAAAAACTGAAATATCACATGGTCCTAAGTATTCAGACCGTTTGCTGTGACACTCATTTATTTAACTCGGGTGCTGTCCATTTCTTCTGATCATCCTTGAGATGGTTCTACACCTTCATTTGAGTCCAGCTGTGTTTGATTATACTGAATGGACTTGATTAGGAAAGCCACACCCCAGTCTATATAAGACCTTACAGCTCACAGTGCATGATAGAGCAAATGAGAATCATGAGGTCAAAGGAACTGCCTGAAGAGCTCAGAGACAGAATTGTGGCACGGCACCGATCTGGCCAACATTACAAAAAATCTGCTGCACTTAAGGTTTTTAAGAGCACAGTGGCCTCCATAATCCTTGAATGGAAGACGTTTGGGACGACCAGAACCCTTCCTAGAGCTGGCCGTCCGGCCAAACTGAGCTATTGGGGGAGAAGAGCCTTGGTGAGAGAGGTAAAGAACAACCCAAAGACCACTGTGGCTGAGCTCCAGAGATGCATTCGGGAGATGGGAGAAAGTTGTAGAAAGTCAACCATCACTGCAGCCCTCCACCAGTCGGGGCTTTATGGCAGAGTGGCCCAACGAAAGCCTCTTCTCAGTGCAAGACACATGAAATCCCGCATGGAGTTTGCTAAAAAAAACCTGAAGGACTCAAAGATGGTGACAAATAAGATTCTCTGGTCTGATGAGACAAAGATAGAACTTTTTGGCCTTAATTCTAAGCGGTATGTGTGGAGAAAACCAGGCACTGCTCATCACCTGTCCAATACAGTCCCAACAGTGAAGCATGGTGGTGGCAGCATCATGCTGTGGGGGTGTTTTTCAGCTGCAGGGACAGGACGACTGGTTGCAATCGAGGGAAAGATGAATGCGGCCAAGTGCAGGGATATCCTGGACGAAAACCTTCTCCAGAGTGCTCAGGACCTCAGACTGGGTCGAAGGTTTAACTTCCAACAAGACAATGACTCTAAGCACACAGCTGAAATAACAAAGGAGTGGCTTCACAACAACTCTGTGACTGTTCTTGAATGGCCCAGCCAGAGCCCTGACTTAAACCCAATAGAGCATCTCTGGAGAGACCTAAAAATGGCTGTCCACCAATGTTTACCATCCAACCTGACAGAACTGGAGAGGATCTGCAAGGAGGAATGGTAGAGGATCCCCAAATCCAGAGGTTAAAAAATTGTTGCATCTTTCCCGAAAAGACTCATGGCTGTATTAAATCAAAAGGGTGCTTCTACTAAATACTGAGCAAAGGGTCTGAATACCTACGACCATGTGATATTTCAGTTTTTCTTTTTTAATAATACTGCAAAAATGTCAACAATTCTGTGTTTTTCTGTCAATATTGAGTGCTGTGTACATTAATGAGGGAAAAAAATTAACTTAAATGATTTCAGCAAATGGCTTCAATATAACAAACAGTGAAAAACTTGAGGGGGTCTGGATACTTTCTATACCCACTATATATATATATTGTAAGAAATGTTTATGTTCAGGTAATACCTTTAGTTTTAATGGACAAATCAATACTACTACAATTACACTAAAATGTATTCTGTGTGGCTGCACCTGTCACTTGGCTTACGTGTGCGGCAAATATTAAAGTTATCATCGTTGTTAAATTTTAATCTATACAAATTTCCTTAAGACTTGTCCACTTGTTATAAAACACTAAAGGTCTGGGGAAACATGGTTACAATTTTGAAAGATGTAACTATTTACTTACAAACCCACCAATGACTATGATAAAAAAAACCTTTCCACACATCAAACAGATCATGCTTTACCTCTCAACTGCACCTTTAAAACACTTTTTCATCCATCGGCCTATGGGTGACACATGAGATGTCATATCCTTGGTTAGTTGAATTATAGACCGAACAAACAGGGACTGGCATCCACTTTTCCTAAAGAAAAATTAAAGAAAAAGAATGAAAATGTGTTAACACCTCTAACACATAATTTAAATACAAAGGACTAAGCTTATGATTAACGTTGTTATTAAGTATTAAAATAAATAACAACCTTAATAAACAGTTATTATAGCTCTTTTTAGGGTATAAGAACTGCTTTTAACTTATGGCAAACAAATAGATGATTTTTAATAAATATGCATTCTAGAGGTAGTTATACAAAATTCTCGTTTAGATGGACACATTAAGCATTTAAGGGCAGCTTGTACTAGCTAATAACTGCATAAATAATAGTCTGCACAATAGTCTGTTATTGGCATTCAATCGCAAAAAAAACAAGTGTTTGCCGACTCGCTTTCAGATTCCAATTACCATATTGCACACTTATATTTAAAATAATATTTTTTATATTCATAATTTATTGAGACATGTTATTGTATAAATGCACATTATTTTCTTAGAAAAACGAAAATAAGTCAACGAAAAAAAAAACTGTCAAAAGTTATATTTTGCTCGCGTGCGGCGTGCGAACCCTGAATGCGGGCAGCCTATAGGTCTTTGCCCATCAGGCGCACAGAGCGACTACCTTCTGAGAGGAACCTCCGGTCCGTCAGTTATCCTGCACTCAGGACGGATCATTCGTCAGTTGCCTAGATAGCAGTTTCTCAATGAAGCCACCATAGTGCTTAAATAAAGTTATGCTAGTCTCGTGTGAGTGACGAGTTTATGTTTATATTCTAAAGAGTTCAGTTATCAGCCCCACAGTGGAAAATGAAACCATATCGGTGCCGGCTGGCCGGATCGGCACGGAGTGGAGCAGTTTAGTAACGAGAACGGTTCTGTTGCGATGGTGGAAAAGCGCTCGTCTGAATGATGAATCTGTCAGGATCGGGGATCGAACTCGTGTCTCTGGCGTGACGAATCCCCGATCCCACCACTGAGCCACGGATGAGACACGGAAAGCAGTGTGGGAGAACCTAAATGCAGGCAGGCACAGTTCGTGAGGGTAACAAAAGGTATTTATTATAACAATAACAAAACTAATACAAATAGGCAAAACAAAACCCACGAGGGGGAAAACAAGACAAAAATAATATGTTTAAACAAAACAAGAACAAGGACTAACTGAACTACAAAACAAACACTAGAAACACTTGGAACACTAAACTAAGACTTACTAGAGAATGACACAGGAACAAGGAAAACATACAGGTATATCCACAAGGTATCTTCACAAGGTATATCCACAAACAGCAAACATGTTACAAACAATGAACCAGCAACCAGACAGAGAAACATGAGGAATCTTTATAGGGGAGGGAACTTAAGGGGGAACAGGTGCGGGGAATTAACAATCAAGGGAAAGCTAATCAACACAAACTAAGAAACAGGAGGGCAGGAACAAATGACGTAGACTTGAGAAACAAAGGATCCTGTATGATTCCACCTCAAGACCAAGAATTACCTAACCAGAAGAGGTGGAATCATGACAGGACCCCCGCCTTAAGGAGCAGCATCCTGATGCTCCTCAAAGGCACAAACAGGACAAGAGAGACTGAGACAAAGACAGGACCCAGAGAGACACGGTTAACAAAATAAGTGGCAAACATGACATGACAACTAGAGGACTCGGGTGTGACAATAGAAACAACAGACAAGGGAGGGGAGGTGGGGGCAAACAAGAGAAAACAGGGGGAAGTCCAGAAGGGGTGGGGCTGGGTGGTGAAGTCCTAGCCCGCGGGGGCGCGCGAGCGCGCTGAGACCCAGGAGACTCGGGAAAGCCGGACGGGACCGGCTGGAGAGGCTCGTGAAAGCCGGACGGGACCGGCTTGAGAGGCTCGTGAAAGCCGGACGGGACCGGCTGGAGAGGCTCGGGAAAGCCGGACGGGACCGGCTGGAGAGGCTCGGGAAAGCCGGACGGGACCGGCTGGAGAGGCTCGGGAAGCGACTGGAAGAGCTCCTGGACCCGGCTTGGTTCCGGCTCCTGGACCGGGCCTGCTTCCGGCTCCTGGACCGGGCTTGCTTCCGGCTCCTGTGGGGATCCTACGGCCGAGCGGGCCGCTCGGACCTTCACCTCCCCAAGGCGCCCTCCCAAAAAATATTTGGGGTTTGACCCCACCGGACTCGGGACCACCGGACATGGGAGCGGTTGCTGGACCGGCTTGAAAGCCAGCCTCGAGAACACCGGATGCTGGGCGGTTCGGGAACGCTCTGCCCTCTTGGACCTCTTCCTCCGGGAGCGACCCACGGGAAGTGCGGCCGACGGGAGAGAGGTGGTAGGAAGCTCCGTGCCGGAGGAGTCGGACGGGGAGTCCCACGACTGCCTCCGTGGGCGTCTCCCCTGGATGCAGACGGGAGGTGACTTGGATGGACCGGCGAACCTCACCATCCCAGTGGTCAAAACCCGGTCCTCCAGGATAAAATCCAGGTGGAGATGGGTGGAGTCCTGGGGAAATCTGCCTGCTGGGTTTCGTCTTGGCTCGTTCATTCTGTCAGGATCGGGGATCGAACTCGGGTCTCTGGCGTGACGAATCCCCGATCCCACCACTGAGCCACGGATGAGACTCGGAAAGCAGTGTGGGAGAACCCAAATGCAGGCAGGCACAGTTCGTGAGGGTAACAAAAGGTATTTATTATAACAATAACAAAACTAATACAAATAGGCAAAACAAAACCCACGAGGGGGAAAACAAGACAAAAATAATATGTTTAAACAAAACAAGAACAAGGACTAACTGAACTACAAAACAAACACTAGAAACACTTGGAACACTAAACTAAGACTTACTAGAGAATGACACAGGAACAAGGAAAACATACAGGTATATCCACAAGGTATCTTCACAAGGTATATCCACAAACAGCAAACATGTTACAAACATTGAACCAGCAACCAGACAGAGAAACATGAGGAATCTTTATAGGGGAGGGAACTTAAGGGGGAACTTACAGGGGAACTTACCGGGGAATTAACAATCAAGGGAAAGCTAATCAACACAAACTAAGAAACAGGAGGGCAGGAACAAATGACGTAGACTTGAGAAACAAAGGATCCTGTATGATTCCACCTCAAGACCAAGAATTACCTAACCAGAAGAGGTGGAATCATGACAGAAACTCGTCTAAGATTTATGTGTGACAAAGTAAATGAGTTTGTGTCAGAGCTGTGAGAGTTTGTGTTGTTGTTTATGAAACAGTGTTTAATTGTTGTTGTGTTTGACTGACAGAGAATCATCTGAACTCAGCTGTGTGTCCATGAAGAGTGATGAGTCAATGGATCCTCCACTGAAGTTCAGTTCAGGAGACTCTGGTGCAGATGTGAGGTGAGGACAAATACACACACATGTATTTTTCCATATAATATGGACTTTAGTATTTTTTTATGTCTGTGGGATGACCCGCATAAATTGCATAAATTTGATTTAGTTTTATTGTGTCGGGGTTGGGGGTCTTATCCACATTCGAGGAAACATTGGGCCTCATTATTGAAACATTCGCAAATATATGAGTAAATTCCGAGTCATTTGCGCATAAAACAGACCTTCCCGAAAACGTTCCTCTGGATTCACAAATACTTCATAGACGTCAATTTCGTAGTAAAATGTGTGTATGTTAATGAATTCCAATCACTCGTAAACACGCCGCACATGCACGCTCATTCACAATTAGCATAATCCAATGAATTATAGCTATACAAATTATGTATCTAGAAATGCTGGAATCCTCTGGACTTTATTATCTGGTTTGAACACATTTTATTGTATAAATGCATAAAATAATATAGGCTATATGATGAAAAACACCAAAGCGTTTTTAGCCATCTTTAATCATAATACCTGGTGCTCTTCTAAAAACGACCAGCTGATGGCGCTTGAGAACGCTTTGGAGGCACTGCGTGTTATTCCAGAGATGCGTTGGTTGCACTGATTTAGAATATCCACAACACTTAGCCTACTTGTTACTTGTATCTAATTTCGAATAATATTACTGAATATGAAAATGCAGTAACCATTAATGTTAACTTCTGCACTGTTGTGTTGCATGATGGTTGGTCAATCTAGTGTTTGTTCCGCCTCTTCTCCACTGTGATTGGACGGCTGTGTTAAAAAAGGACAGTGATGAGCTCTGCGTTTTACTCAAAGTTAAAGAGTCAAAAATGATTAACTCTTTCACTGCCGTTGACGAGTTTTTACGGCAATCAGTGTTTGTACTGTTGTACAGCAGGTGGCGCTATTACACATCTTTGGGAAAAAGTACAGAATCTCTGAACCTAGAACGTATATGTTTTAGTGGTTTTTGATGATTGTTCTGAGTGTAATCTGGGCGGAATCTTTGACAAAAAACGTTAATTATCTCAGCTGTTTAATCAAAATGATGCATTTTTGAAGAAGCCTACCCACATCTACGGAGTGATAAAAAACGAACAAATGAAGATAGAAGAATACTATTTATTTGTTTAAAAGCTGAGACTGTGTTCTTTCATTTGACATATTGTTTGTCCATATATTCTTTACAGAAAATTTACTGTGAGGCATTTCATTTGGGTGAAAATGTAAAAAAATGCTGGCGTAGGCTGGCAAAAGAACTCGTGAAGTATCATTATGATACACAGTGCATAAAAATGCAGTATCACCTGTTTGTCTAAAAGAATACAGAACGTTACGTGCGGTTTTACGCACTATTTGCATGTGGTATGGAGCAGGTGTACATTTCTACAAACATTTTGAAAATACAAATATTTTCATGAATCCGAAAATATACATCAAAACTACAAACCCGATTCCAAAAAAGTTGGAACACTGTAAAAATTGTGAGTAAAAAAGGAATGGAATAATTTACAAATCTCATAAACTTACATTTTATTCACAAAAGAATATAGATAACATATCAAATGTTGAAAGTGAGACATTTTGAAATGTCATGACAAATATGGGCTCAATTTGGATTTCATGAGAGCTACACATTCCAAAAAAGTTGGGCAATAAGAGGCCGTAAAAGTTAAATGTACATATAAGGAACAGCTGGAGGACTAATTTGCTAATTATTAGGTCAATTGGCAACATGATTGGGTATAAAAAGAGCCTCTCAGAGTGGCAGTGTCTCTCAGAAGTCAAGATGGGCAGAGAATCACCAATTCCCCCAATGCTGCGGCGAAAAATAATGGAGCAATATCAGAAAGGAGTTTCTCAGAGAAAAATTGCAAAGAGTTTAAAGTTATCATCATCATTTACAGTGCATAATCTCATCCAAAGATTCAGAGAATCTGGAACAATCTCCGTGCGTAAGGATCAAGACCAGAAAACCATAGTGGATGCCCGTGATCTTCGGGCCCTTAGACGTCACAGCATCACATACAGGAATGCTACTGTAATGGAAATCACAACATGGGCTCAGAAATACTTCCAGAAAACATTGTCAGTGGACACAATCCACCATGCCATTCGCCGTTGCCGGCTCAAACTCTATAGGTAAAAAAAGAAGCCATATCTAAACATGATCCAGAAGCGCAGGCGTTTTCTCTGGGCCAAGGCTCATTTAAAATGGACTGTGGCAAAGTGGAAAACTGTTCTGTGGTCAGACAAATCAAAATTTGAAGTTCTTTTTGGAAAACTGGGACGCCATGTCAGCTGGACTAAAGAGGACAAAGACAACCCAAGTTGTTATCAGCACCCAGTTCAGAAGCCTGCATCTCTGATGGTATGGGGTTGCATGAGTGCGAGTGGCATGGGCAGCTTACACATCTGGAAAGGCACCATCAATGCTGAAAGGTATATCCAAGTGATGCTCCCATCCAGACGTCGTCTCCTTCTGGGAAGACCTTGCATTTTCCAACATGACAATGCCAGACCACATACTGCATCAATTACAACATCATGGTTGCGTAGAAGAAGGATCCGGGTACCTAAATGGCCAGCCTGCAGTCCAGATATTTCACCCATAGAAAACATTTGATACATCATAAAGAGGAAGATGCCACAAAGAAGACCTAAAACAGTTGAGCAACTAGAAGCCTGTCTTAGACAAGAATGGGACAACATTCCTATTCCTAAACTTGAACAACTTGTCTCCTCGGTCCCCAGACGTGTGCAGACTGTTATAAAAAGAATAGGGGATGCCTCAAAGTGGTAAACATGGCCTTGTCCCAACTTTTTTGGGATGTGTTGATGCCATGAAATTTAAAATCAATTTATTTTTCCCTTAAAATGATACATTTTCTCAGTTTAAACATTTGATATGTCATCTGTTGTATTCTGAATAAAATATTGAAATTTGAAACTTCCACATCATTGCATTCTGTTTTTATTCACAATTTGTACAGTGTCCCAACTTTTTTGGAATCGGGTTTGTACTTAAAGAAACTAAATGTCTAATTTGCTGAGAAATAGGATCGATGAGCTTCTCTGTTCTCTAATTGTGAGGTTTATATTCATAATGACCAAACTTTGGATTATTATTCATATGTATTTACAGAACAGTAATGGTAAAGCATGTGTACAAGAAACATTCTGTCTGAACTAAAATATGTACGATGGATAAAACATATAGGTCCTAATGATATATAAACATCTAACACTAGCCATTCACTTCTGAAACACGGTAATAAGAAAACATATACTGTAGTTTGGCATAAGACATGCACCAGTACAGGTATGTCTTTATAATGTCAGCTAAAGTTATGGAAAACATCTGCTGTGCAAAGACATCTGATAAATGTCTTAGAGAAGTCAGTATTACATACGTTTGAAGTTATAAACATCTTAAAGACATATTCTAGATATCTTTATGACATCTAACCGGAAACGTCTCATAGATGTTTGCAGATGAGCAAACATTCCCAAAATATGTTCAAGTTGAAGATGTAAATGCAGACGTCTCCCAGATGTGTGTGTGATATCAGAGGAGTGATTCAACAAACACAAACAGAAATCAAAACTTGTTTAAGGTTTGTGTCTTTACTCTGGTGTAATCTTGAAGGTTGTTCTATAGTCCCTCACTTCAGTCTCAATGCCCTCTAGTGAACAATGCTATGAACAGTTCTTGTAATCCAGACACACCACATCCATCTTTTCTTGGAGACAGTCACATTAATGACACGACCGCTCAATAGTTTTGGGACACTTGAGTGAAATGTTTCTCATTATTTAAAAAAGCTTTTGATCTGAAAGTGTGTTTAGATGTCAAAAAATTTTCATGATAAAACTGACATTTATAGTATTTACCTTTTTTTGAAACCAATGACTCTGACTGAATGATGAAGAAAGAACAGACAATAAGAGCACAGAATAGATGTGAACTCCTTTAATATTGTTTAAAAATCATCACAGGGTGAGACCTCAAGAAGCTGTTTGATAAAGTGACAAGAAAACATTTCTGAAAATTCTAATCTCAGGTGACTTCATTGTATCTGCAGTTACTGAGACTTCTGCGTATGTTTTCTATGTCCACTGGATGGCGCCTTTGTGCTTACATATGTATTTATTTCGGTTACTTTCAATTAGTTTCATTTGTTTATTTTTATATTTCAACAATTGTATGATGTTTATTTGACTTTTACAATAAATTACTATTCATTTATTTGCAAAATGTTTTCTTATTTACATTTTTTGGGCATTATTTTTACTTTTTCCCATAATCCCTTAGTCGCATATAGTTCTCCAATTCCTGCTTTACCACCTGCACGACAAGAGGCTGTGATGATTATCTTAAAGATTAAGGTGGTTTTCAAGTAATTAAGAAGTTTGATATGAGTAACTTGTGTAAGAAGACTCCAACATATTTTACATAGGCCTTATGTTTTGCATAGAGCCTATACTGTGGCTTCACGCTCGTATTCATGATTGTCCTCTGGTTTTTTTTATAAATAATAAAACACTCAGGACAGATTCAGTACATTATTCATTTATACATTTTTTGGCTCCCCTTTTATACATAAAAGCAATATCTATACATAGATAATACCCTGTCAACTTAACAGAACATTATAGGTTTTCTATGAAATACACAAAACTATTTAAATGTTTTAATGTTAGTAATTACGTTTAGTTTATATAAATATTCCCTGCTGTTTTCTTAACAAATGTGTTGTTCTTTATTTGAGAAGTTCATTTTTAAAAACAGATTTTTTGTTAATAAACTCCTAATTTGTTCTTCCAGTTCTTGTAAATTTCTCCCGTCATGAATGAAAGTTCAATTAGAGCACCTGACATGCGTTTTTCTTCCAGCAGATGGCGATCAGGAGCAGTGATGTGACGTTGCGTGTCATCACCACTGAGGAGCGAGGGACCGAGCGTCTCTTTTCACGACAAAGATGGAAATATTTCCTCCCATGAACAACTGATACGCCAATTATTTTTGTTTGTTTTCATCTCGGGAATCTCAGGTAAGTAGTGATATACCAGCTCCAGTCCAGATCCTGCCTATCAACAAGGCTTCAGATGACCCAACACATGAGGAAAGATGACAGCAGTCCTTGCAATAATTTATAGATGATTTATTTGTGCTCTTGTGAAAAGCTGCTTTGCAAAAGTGTAAACTGTAAAAAGCGCTATAGAAATAAACCTGAATGAGTGAATTAATGAATGTTTTTACCATGACTGTTAGCGTTTATTATGTTGCTAAAACGATTTTAAAGCAAATTACACATATGAGCAATAAAGAAAATAAGCACGTGTAAATACAATTATGAGAAATGTAAGTCTCTAATCAGAGTTTTAAAAGAGAATAAATGGAATGCTATGAAGTAAATTTAATGATACATACAGTATGATAATTACATTGGCAAACTACTGTTGTTTTATCACACTTGATCTCAGGTTATCAACTAAAAAACTACACAAATACACCCATCGAAAAATTAAGAGACCATTTCATGATTATTAAATTGACTATTTATAAGTTTGTGTTTAGGGTAAAATTATCACTTTTGTTTTAATTCTGTGAAATACTTTTAATATTTATCTCAAACTTAAATTATTTATATTTGCATTGATTTGCAAAAATTTGCAAATTTTTCAGATCAAATATTCTCAAATTATTATTTATTTATATATTATATTATATATTATTTACATTTACTGTTCATATTTAATTTTAAACAATATGTCAGAACTTTTCCTAAATACATGTAGAAATATGACTAACCCTATTTTGCGGCATTATAGTGATAAGGACTATAATAAGATTCAAGATATTCAGCAGTGATGTGAACACCATGTAATTCCCACCAGATCAATAATAGAGAAGAACAGTAATAGAAATGAGTAAATAAAATAAAATCAGCATTTGCATTAAAGATTCAGTTTGTTTATCCAGTTAAAGATGTTTAACACAAGAACCTGTAAATAAAACAAAGATTCAGTCAATTAGGTGAAACACTATATTTGATTTTATCATTGCATTTTATTGTGAAGACCGGTGATGCATTTCCCAATATATCAAGATGCATTCTTGATATATGGTTGCGATCAGAAATAAAAGTCTGAATGAAATGAACACACCAGCATCTAAACTGTGTCACCTACACTTGTGTATCATATTAAATTGTTATATAGATTATTTTACATATGTTTTTGTACTTCCACATGAAGGACTTTTGATCAGTCGAGTTGTAAAGTGTGTGTACTCGCCTCCGTCCTCCTCCTGTTCTTCTTCTCTCTTGGGTAGTTGTGTCCAGAACAGTTTAAAATCAGAGATGTTCAATCCCAGAGCAGACTGGAGCTAAAATCCATCAAATATTTCAATCCACACATGAAACATACTGTCATTTCTCATTCTCTCATCATCACTCATCTCATATATTTACACACATCAAACACTCTCATATATCACTTCTCTCTTAAATCATCACATTTACTTCTGTATTTTAAGACTCTTTTTCTCACCTGTTGGAGGATTTTGTCGCTCTTAGCAGCTACATCACCACTGGAGGAAAACTTCAGCCTCAAAAATGCTCTTTTTATCGTGCGGGCTAAAACAGAAAACACAAATTCAATTAACATATACAGTGTTTATATGAACAAATTGCAAAGTGTTGCTTAAGATGACGATTGTCAAAATGATCCTCATTCACATGGCTCTGCAAAAAAAGACTGAAAACTATATATTACGCCCGTCAGACAAGTAGGTGAAAGAAACGCTTAATGCAGACAAAATCATTGTTAAAAAAATACATAGTTTAGACAATCACGTTTTTTTGTTGTTACTTGAATGTTGAAGTTGTTTAATGAACAGTGATAAGTGTATTCATGTATTTGTGTAGTGGTTAACACTTTAGGAGGGTAACTTTTCTTACTTAATGTGTAACTATGAAGGAATTACTGCAGAATTAATAGGTAATTCCTTGTTAACTCTGATATCTGCTCTATTAACTATTAAGGAAGATATATGATAATCAACTCCTGAGATAGGCGCAGGCTCCCCGTGACCTGAGGTAGTTCGGATAAGCGGTAGAGAATGGAATGGAATATGATAATCAGTATGGAGTAGCATTATATAATTTTGTTCAGTAACAGTTAACTAATCAATAGCTTTTGAATTCACTCATTCTTCCTTAAAAACTACTATTAGTTATCTATCAGATTCTACATAAATAACTATGAACTGACTACTAATAAACATTCATATACACAATTGACCTTCACAATAATCAAGCTGTGGACATTTCTTCTTTTTACAATTGCTAGTACTACTATTATAGAAATGCAATATACTATTGCCACTCAATTTTTCAGTTCTACAAAACAGTCAAAATGTTGTAGCAATTACGTTTTCCATAGACCTCCACCTCACACAGAGCAAGAACAGATGTACGTCCAGACATGATCACATTAACATAACGTCCCTCTATTTCACCACATGAGAAACTGACAGTATATCCAGTTAGAGGATCAGAGGTCACAGCACATCTAGAGAGAGAGAGAGAGAGAAAATCACTGAATCTCTATAGATGTGTTTCAATCAATCAATGAAAAGTGTTGAAGTGATTTCATGAATAACTTTACATGGGATTGTTGTTTCCATTGTTCTCCAGTGAGTTTCCAATACGAATCTCTGCTCCACTGGTATAAGCCAAAAAGTCTGATCTAGGTCTGATGACCACTGTGTTTATCTCATAAATGTCATAGAGATCCATCCTCCACCATGGGCTACTCTCATTGGCTGTGACAGAGCAGTAAGAGGCAATATCTGTGCCAAGTTTGACACCATCTATGGCATGTTGAGGTGCCCAGGTGAGATGTGTGGATGACTGTGTAACTGTTCCTCTAAATGCTAAATTATCTATAAAATATATAATCAAAGACAGTTGATCAGTCAGTCTGCAGGTATATAAACACATCTGTGAGAATCTTTTCAACTCTTATGTTCAACTCTTTTGCTGAACTAACTCTTATTTATTATCAGACCGTACATGCATTTACTTTCATTAAAATAACACGAAATGGAGTTTAATTTATTGAGCATTCCCCAAGTGGAATGGATTAGATTGCCAATGCTCTGCACTAAACAAAATAAGCTAAAAAAGTAAGTGGGTCCAATATCATTGGTCTTAAAAAGTGGGTGGTTCCTGTCCCTGTCCACATTCAATGGTTCCAACGGCCATGCTACTTTCCTATTAGTACTGTTTTTAATTTTAGTAAAAAAATAGGGATAATCCAGGAAGCACAATGTGGAGGCCAAGTCCCATCCGTCCAGGGCCGCTTTTAGTAACACTAAGAACAACTAGTTTGAGTGCTGTTTCTGTGGGCACTGACAGCATAATTTTGATCTGTGTGTGTCTGTGTGATATAATTACATTATAGGAAGCGAACAAGTTTCAAATTCTGATCAAACTTATTTGAACTAAAGTGCATGAAAAGGTTTTAACGCACACCTTCCAGGCAATCAAAATGAGTATCCAGACAGACCATGGAACAAAAGACTGATTCTTCATGACTGTACTAATATTTATGAGAATTTACAGTCCATTCTCAAGTCAGTTTTTCACGGTCATTAAATTTAAAATCTATTAATTTGTGTTCATGAAAAAATTCTGTGCTAGTCAGCACAACTTTCGACATACATATTAACATAACATAATAAATATAATAAAACGTACGAATGAGATCTTAGGAATTCACTTGAAGGAGCCACCTTGGCAAATAAGTCTGAATTACCAACACATTGCGTTGATATATAGGCTATATATTTATACATATCAAAGATACTGCGCATTAAAATAATCAAAATAGACACAAATTTGTGCTGAGTAACAACAAAAGTTGTGTCTAGTGACACTAAAAAAGGGGAAATTCGTGTCCATGAACATAAATGAATATGTTGTAAATTCCGTAAGAATGCCTTGAGCTTGTGTTGGAACTTATTATAAACAAAAAATTCCACCACAGAAGTGTAAAAAACACAACACATAAATTTTTGAATGATTAACACATTTTAATAGTTTGAGTATGAATCTAACAGTATAAAATTATGTGTCAGAAATTACCTGTTCCATAGACCTCCACCTCATAAATCAAAAGAGAAGCAAATCCAGACTTGACTAGATTCAAATAACGTCCTTTCATCCCATTGCATGAGTAAATGACAGTAGTACCACCACTAACAACAGACGTCACAGCACATCTAGAGAGAGAAAATCACTGAATCTCTATAGAGGTGTTTCAATCAATCAATGAAAAGTGTTCAAGTGATTTCATGAATAACTTTACATGGGATTGTTGTTTCCATTGTTCTCCAGTGAGTTTCCAATACGAATCTCTACTCCACTGGTATAAGCAGTGATAATTACTGTCGTATTATTATAAATATCCAAGAGGTCCAGCCTCCACCATGGTTGAGTTTGATATCCTGTATAAGCGTAGTTAGATCTCACACCATCTATGGCACATTTAGCTACATAGACTTCGTATGTGCTGGACTGTGTAGCATTTCCTTTCAATGCTAAATTCTCTAGAAAATATATATTCAAGGACAGTTGATCAGTCTGTTGATATATATACAAACCATTCAAATATTTTATAGTCTTATGTAAATGACAGACCCACACCTTCTTTAAACAGCAAAAAAAACATTTATCTGATATTCATACAGAAGTATACTTCAAGACTGTTTGAAGATAATGTCACTTACAATGTTCCACTTCAAAGATTAAACAAATGGACATTTTTTAATTGATGATTAACATTATTCATCAACATTTTTTAATTATCTGTACTTTACAACATGTCCAAAAAAAGTTTTTTGTTAAACGAAACTCATTTCCAGTGCTGTCTAACAGTATAGGATGATATGTAAGAATTTACCTGTTCCATAGACCTCCACTTCACATAGAGTGAGATAACCTGTACTTCCAGACCTGATCACATTCACATAACGTCCCTTTACACCACATGAGAAACTCATGGTTTGACCAAGTAGAAAATCAGGAGTCACAGCACATCTAGAGAGAGAAAATCACTGAATCTCTATGGAGGAGTTTCAATCAATCAATGAAAAGTGTTCAAGTGATTTCATGAATAACTTTACATGGGATTGTTGTTTCCATTGTTCTCCAGTGAGTTTCCAATACGAATCTCTGCTCCGTTGGTTTGTTCTAAACAGCAGTCTGATCTAGCAGTGATGATCACTGTACTGATGTTATAAATATCCAAGAGATCCAACCTCCACCATGGGTTACTCTCAGATGATGTGAAAGAGCAGTGTTTAGAATCATCTCCATATCTTACACCATCTACTGCATGTTCAGCTGTCCAGGTGTCATGTGTGGATGACTGTGTAGCCGTTCCTTTTATTGCAACATTTTCTAGGGAAAAAATAAAATGTATACATTCATATTTACATATATACAGTATATATAGATGGTTTCAAAGTGACAACATAAAGAGACTTTACTGCGCATGAGCCCATTCGTGGACTGCCCTGAACTTCCAGTACACATTCACAAACAATAGAATCCTGTAGATTATTTCTAATAACAAGCAAAATAAACCAAGAAAAAACGTTACTTGGATAAACTTGTCTCCCCAATATTTTGAATTTAGACTGCGATACCAAGCTCAACGGCTAAATATCGATGTACCATGTAGTTTCTTTAAATGCCACAAAACTACAGGACCCATTCAACTATACTAATATTATTGTATAATAAAAGAATATGCTGATTACTATTAACATACATTTAATAAAATATAAATTGTTATATTATTTGACACTAGCCAAACTGAGTCCGTAAGTTAACAGTCCGGTCTATATATATATATTTACAGTATCTCACAAAACCGAGTACACCCTTCACATTTTTGTAAATATTTTATTGAACACTGAAGAAATGACACTTTGCTACAATGTAAAGTAGTGAGTGTACAGCTTTTATAACAGTGTAAACTTACTGTCCGCTCAAAATAACTTAACATACAGCCATTTATGTCTAATCCGCTGGCAACAAAAGTGAGTACACCCCTAAGTGAAAATGTCCAAAGTGGGCCCAATAGCCATTTTCCCTCCCCGGTGTCAAATTTGGTGTTTGGTGTTGATAACGACTTCAAAAAGAAGCTGAGGGTAAAGGTGATGGACTGTGCGAGCATGTCACCAGAACTAAATCCTCAAAGGTATCCTCAAACAGAAAATGGGGAAGTACAAGGTCTCTAACATCCACCAGCCCGTGATGTCATTTAGGAGTGGAAGAGGACTCCAGTGGCAACCTGTGAAGCTCTGGTAAACTTCATGCCCAACAAGGTTAAGGCAGTTCTGTAAAATAATGGTGGCCTCACAAAATATTGACACTGGGCCTAGTTCGGAGATTTTCGCTTAGGGGTGTACTCACTTTTGTTGCCAGTGGTTTAGACATTAATGGTTGGGTGTCAAGTTATTTCAGGGGAAAACAAATTAACACGGTTATACATGCTGTTCACTCACTGCTTTACATTCTAGCAAAGTGACATTTCTTAAGTGTTGTCACATGAAAAGATTTAATTAAATAGTAACAAAAATGTGAGGGATGTACTTAATTCTGTGAGATACTGTATATATGTATATACAGTCATGGCCAAAATTGTTGGCACCCCTGAAATTCTTCCAGAAAATCAAGTATTTCTCACTGAAAAGAATTGCATTAACACATGTTTTGCTATTCACATGTTTATTCCCTTTGTGTTTTGGAACAAAACAAAAAAAGGAGGGAATAAAGCAAATTTGACATAATGTCACACAAAACTCCAAAAATGAGCGGGACAAAATTATTGGCACCCTTTCAAAATTGTGGATAAATAAGATTGTTTCAAGCATGTGATGCTCCTTTAAACTTACCTGGGGCAAGTAACAGGTGTGGGCAATATAAAAAAATACACCTGAAAGCAGACAAAAAGGAAAGAGGTTGACTTAGTCTTTGCATCGTGTGTCTGTGTGTGCCACACTAAGCATGGACAACAGAAAGAAGAGAAGAGAACCGTCTGAGGACTTGAGAACCAAAATTATGGAAAAATATCAACAATCTCAAGGTTACAAGTCCATCTCCAGAGATCTACATGTTCCTTTGTCCACATTGCGCAACATTATCAAGAAGTTTGCAACCCATGGCACTGTAGCTAATCTCCCTGGACGTGGAAGGAAGTGAAAAATTTATGAAAGGTTGCAACGAAGGATAGTCCGGATGGTGGGTAATTAGCCCCAAACAAGTTCCAAAGAAATTCAAGCTGTCCTGCAGGCTCAGGGTGCATCAGTGTCAGCGCGAACTGTCCGTCGACATTTAAGTGTAATTAAACACTATGGCAGGAGACCCAGGAGAGCCACTGCTGACACAGCGACATAAAAAAGCAAGACAACAGTTTGCCAAAATGTACTTCAGTAAGCCAAAATCCCTCTGGGAAAACGTGTTGTGGACAGATGAGACCGAGATAGAGCTTTTTGGTAAAGCACATCATTCTACTGTTTAACGAAAACGGAATAAGTCCTACACAGAAAAGAACACAGTACCTACAGTCAAATATGGTGGTGGATCAAAGATGTTTTGGAGTTGTTTTGCTGCCTCTGGCACTGGGTGCCTTGACTGTGTGCAAGGCATCATGAAATTTTAGGATTACCAAAGGATTTTGGGTCGCAAAGTAGGGCCCAGTGTCAGAAAGCTGGGTTTGCGTCCGAGATTCTGGGTCTTCCAGCAGGACAATGACCCAAAGCATACTTCAAAAAGCACCCAGAAATGGATGCCAACAAAGCGCTGGAGAGTTCTGAAGTGGCCAGCAATGAGTCCTGATCGAAATCCCATTGAACACCTGTGGAGAGATCTTAAAATTGCTGTTGGGAAAAGGCGCCCTTCCAATATGAGAGACCTGGAGCAGTTTGCAAAGGAAGAGTGGTCCAAAATTCCGGTTGAGATGTGTAAGAAGTTTATTGATGGTTATAGGAAGTGATTGATTTCAGTTATTTGTTCCAAAGGGTGTGCAACCAAATATTAAGTTAAGGGTGCCAATAATTTTGTCCAGCCCATTTTTGTCAAATTTGCTTTTTTCCCTCCTTTTTTTTTTGTTCCAATACACATGATAGGAATAAACATGTGTATGGCAAAACATGTGTTAATGCAATACATTTCTGTGAGAAATACTTAATTTTCTGGAAAAAATTCAGGGGTGCCAACAATTTTGGCCATGACTGTATATATACATCGGGAAAATAAGTATTTGACACATCAGCATTTTTATCAGTAAAGGGATTTTTAAGTGGGCTATTGACACAAAATTTCCACAAGATGTAGCCATCAAGACAAATATTGAATTTATACAAAGAAATCAGATCATTTAAGTATACAAGTTCAGTCATAATAAATAAAGTGAAATGACACAGGGAATAAGCATTGAACACATGACGGTAACAATGTGCAAAATGGCATAGAAAGGCAGGAGATCACCTGAAATCAATCAGTAAGTTTTGAGAGAGAAACCCTGCCCCTATCAGTACTAATTGATATCAGCTGCTTTAGTCCTAATTGATGGCCTATAAAGGCTTCTCATTACCTAGGAGGCACACAGGAAATATTTCATGATGGGTAAAAGCAAAGAACTCTCTGTAGATCTTCGTAATCTTATCATGAAAAGCATTTTGATGGGAATGGTTATAGGCGCATTTCCAGAATGCTGAATGTTCCTGTGAGCACTGTGGGGGCCATTATCCGTAAATGGAAAGAGTGGAGATGGTGGTCTAGAGGGTTAAACCACTGAACTGGTAAATCAAAAGGTTGCTCGTTCGATCCCAGCAGCCACCACCAGTGTGTCCTTGAGCAAGACACTTTACTCCACGTTGCTCCAGGGGGATTGTCCCTGTAATAAGTGCACTGTAAATCGCTTTGGATAAAAGCGTCTGCCAAATGACTAAATGTAAATGTAAGCATCAGTTCACCATAAACCGGCCACAATCAGGTGCTCCACGCAAGATCCCTTTCGGAGGAGTCCAAAGAATAATCAGGAGAGTTCTCCAAGAACTTCAGGAAGACCTTGCATCAGCAGGTACTGTTGTTTCAAAGAAAACTATAAGCAATGCACTGAACCATGCACGCTCACCACACAAGACTCCATTGCTGAACAAAAAGCATGTTGAGGCTCGGTTAAAGTTTACGAAAGAGAATTTGGAGAAGCCTGTGGATTATTGGGAGACTATAGTATGGTCAGATGAAAGCAAAATTTAACTTTTGGCAGTCATTCTACACACCATGTTTGGGGAAGAAATGGCACTGCCCACCACCCCAAGATCACCATACCAACAGTTAAGTCTAGAAGCAACTTATCCTGGTTGTAAGATTAAATTTAAAATTAACTGTAAACATTTTGCTGAAAACTGATTGGTTGATTTAAATGTTGTCCCAGGGTCAACATGATGTTGTCCTAAGGATATCGACCACTTGGGAAAAACAGGAGAGCCGTGACGCAACAAGAAACAATAGAATGCATTAGAACCCAAAATAATTTTACATTTTGTCCACACTGGATGCAGCACGGCGCGCCACGACAATCCCATTAAAACCAACCCATGTGTAGTGTCGTGTTGTGTCACGTCGTGCCTGTCGCGTCCCAATGTAGACACAGTGTTAGTTGACTAAATCTACATTACAATTAGTCTACTAATTTCTAACTGGTTTAACTAGTTTATTTTAGTGTAATTAAATGTTCCATAAAAATATTTAATTGTTTTTCCACCATTTACTTTACCTTAGAATTAAATAAAACCAGGTCATTACCTTTATTTTTCATAAAAGTTTAATAACTAGAATATGCATACTTTGCTCCAACACATATAATATTAGACCATGAACGACATGTAGCAGTTAATTCAATCTCATTTAAGAGCCTATTCATTCAGTACATTCAACCCATGAAACGCTCTCAACGCTCATGCCTCTTTGAAGAAAAGAGCTGCACTGTCTTTGCTTGAACAAGTGGGATTCGACGAATGAGAAATACATACCTGGACGAAATTGTTGGTACCATTGGTAAATATAAGCAAAGACAGCTCTGAAAATATATCATTTTGTAAAAAATTCAACCATATTTCATAAAAATAAATCAGTTTGAAGCAAGGGAAATATCACATTGTGAATCTTTTTTTTTTCTTTAATACACCCGGACCATAATTGTTGGCACTGTTAAGTTTAGTAGTAGCAAGATAAGTTGTCCTCCTCAGAATGGTAATAATGACGAGGTAAATAAATTGCAACAGAACTTTAGTATCAACTGATTTCACTCATTTAACCATAGCTGTACACAGCCTTACATTCTCTTCTTTTCTCAACACCCTTGTCCTCTTGAGCGCCATCTAGCGCAACTACACAGAACACAACAGGCACCCTAAAAATTAAGCAATGTAGCAACCCAATTCGGAGTCGCATATTAACACTCTGCCTGTTGCCTCTGTTGCTCTCTGTGAAAGCTTCTTGAGATATTTCAGTGACAAAATTACTAACTTAAGACTTAGCGTGTCCCCCTCTTTAACTGTGTCCCTGATCATGTAATCTGCTTCAGCCGTTTTAAATGCTTTTGAACCTATCAGTCTCCAGGAATTCAAGGAGGGGATTGGCAAGCTTAAAGCTTCTTTCTGTTCTGGTGATATCATTCACCCGAGATTTTTTAAATTAATTATTACTTCGATTGGGACAGGTCTAGTGTCTCTTATTAGTAAGTGTCTCAAAACTGGCTCTGTTCCTGCTTTTCTTAAAGTCGCTATGCTCACTCCCCCAAAATCAAATATTTTCTCACACCTAGAACTCTAGAAATGGCTGTCCACGCTTTTGTTACGTCTCGTCTAGATTACTGCAATCCTTTATATTGTGGTATATCTAAGTGTCAAATTGCGCATCTTCAGCTTGTTAAAAATGCTGCGTCCTGACCTCTTTTAAAGTGTCGTAAACATGAACACATCACTCCAGTTCTTAAATCTCTACACTGGTTGCCGGTTTGTCAGAGAATAGACTTACAAAGAGAATTCTCCTCTCTGTATATAAATCCCTACACAACATAGCCCCTGTCTACCTCTCTGAACTTCATCTCTACACCCCATCCAGAAGCCTACGATCCTGTGACCAGGCATTGTTGATAGTCCCTCACGTTAGGTGTAAGCGAAGAGGTGAAGGCGCATTTGCATTTGTAGAAATTAGAACTGCCCCTTATCTTTCTGTTTTTAAGTCTCTGCTAAAAACATATTTAATTTCCTTTGTGTATTGACTACTGTGATTTGGCCGTTTTTAATTTTTATACGGGTTGTAATACGGGTTGTATTAAATTGTTGACTACAATGATATAGCCAATTTTAAGGGGGTTATATTAAATTTGTGTATGGTCTGTTTCTGTATATGTAGTATAAATCTTTTCTCCTGTAAAGCACTTTGGTCAGCTTGGTGGCTGTTGTAAAAGTGCTTTACAAATAATTGAATTTGAACTTGAACTTAAACAATAAAAATTAAAAGCCAAGTATTTGACTTTGAGCTTGAGCTCGCGCATGCATAATGTGAGTGTCCGGGGCGCAATACCTGGCTCTCCTGATTTGGCAAGTGGTTGATATCCTTAGGACCACATCATGTTGACCCTGGGACAACATTTAAATCAACCAATCAGATTTCGGAAATTTAAAAATGTTGTCCTTAAGACAACAAAATACAACATCAACATCAACGACTTGGACGCAATGCACACCGGTGTGCACTGTCAATTTAAATTTTCAAATCATAATGAGCCGTCTCAAAGAAAGTCTCGACAACTGAAAATACACAGACCACAGATAAAATTATGTGAACATTAGGAATATATTTGATACTGACACATGGAAAGGGCACATGCCTATAAAGAAACTTAACACATGTAGCTTTGTTCACTGCTGGCATCTAGAATGAGTTAGAACAGCTTTTTATTGTTCATAGCAGAGGGCTTTCTCGACTTACGTCTTATATTTTACAGTTTGTCAATTATTATGATTTTAAGCTTTGTATATGCACCCCTCAAAGTCCCTTAGAGAGCTCCCTAAATAAAAAATCCAGATGTAAGCACGATGGTCTCTCTCCCTAGTGAAGCTGCAAGAGTCCAGAAGGTCAGAAACATGAACCTCAAATTCATTGCTGGAGCAATAAAGCTTTTTGCTGGTGGGCCGCTTTTAAGAGTGAGCGGAAACGCAAACGGATGGAGAAGGACCCCGGCCGGTCCACAGTCACAAACGTACCGAACTGACAGACGCTGCTCTCGGCGAAGAAGTCCAGGGAGGCTGTCCCAGTCCAGACTTACGAAGCAACACTGAGAACTTCAAGTTTGAGTGCTGTTTCTGTGGGTACTGACAGTGCAATGTTTGATCTGTGTGTGTGTGTCTGTGTGATATAATTACATTATAGAAGTGCATTTATTTCAAATGGGGATCAAACTTAATTGAAATACAGTTCATTAAAAGGTTTTAAGGCACACCTTCCAGCCAATCAGAATGAGTATTCAGACGGACCATGGAACAAAAATCTGATACTTCAGGACTGTAAGATTAATGTGAATTTACAACTCAATCTCGAGGCAGTATGTGACATAGTCACAGAATTTTGAATCTTTTAATTTGTGTTCATGGACACGAATTCCCCATTTTTTCGTGCCAGCCAGCATAACTTTCGATATAAATATCACA
Organism: Triplophysa bombifrons; assembly: GCA_029783895.1. Taxonomy (NCBI): domain Eukaryota; kingdom Metazoa; phylum Chordata; class Actinopteri; order Cypriniformes; family Nemacheilidae; genus Triplophysa; species Triplophysa bombifrons. The sequence continues at coordinate 4,141,574 of CM056448.1, forward strand.
TTTGTAAATACATTTATATCTTTATCATCAGATACCAGAGGAAGTCCTACATATTTCACAAGAAGGCTATAAGCTACTCCTTACCCCACTTAAACCCTAAAATCACAGCAGCAAAGGGTATATTTGCTAAACGAAAACATTCCCCCCTAACCCCGTCCCTTAACCTAACATCACGGGCGAAGTGAAGTCATAATAAAACGTACGAATGAGATCGTAGGAATTCACATGAAGGAGCCACCTTGTCAAATAAGTCTGAATTACCAACACATTGCGTTGATATAGAGGTTATATATGTATTAATATAAAGATACTGAGTATTAAAATAACCAAAATAGATTGAAATTCGTGCCGAGTAACAATAAAATAATTTATGTCTAGTGAGACGAAAAAAGGGGAAATTCGTGTCCATGAATATGAATTAAAAGATTCTAAATTCCGTGAGAAAGACACAAATTGCCTTGAGACTGTTATAACTTATTATACACGAGAATGTTCCACTTCAAAAGTTAAACAACCACAAAACATGACATTTGATTGATGACTCAAATCAATATTCTTAATGATTTATACATTTTAATAGTTTGAGTATGAATCTAACGGTATAAAATTATGTGTCAGAAATTACCTGTTCCATAGACCTCCACCTCATAAATCAAAAGAGAAGCACTTCCAGACTTGACTAGATTCAAATAACGTCCCATCATCCCATTGCATGAGATAGTGACAGAAGCACCACCACTAACAACAGACGTCACAGCACATCTAGAGAGAGAAAATCACTGAATCTCTATAGAGGTGTTTCAATAAATCCATCAAAAGTATTTCCTTAATAACTTACATGGAATTGTTGTTTCCATTGTTTTCCAGTGAGTTTCCAATACGAATCTCTGCTCCACTGGTATAACCTGTGATAATCACTGTAGTAATTTTAGAAATATCCAAGAGGTCCAGCCTCCACCATGGTTGAGTTTGAGATCCTGTATAAGCGAAGTCAGATCTCACACCATCTATGGCACGTTTAGCTACATAGACTTCGTATGTGCTGGACTGTGTAGCATTTCCTTTCAATGCTAAATTCTCTAGAAAATATATATTCAAGGACAGTTGATCAGTCAGTCTAGATAAATACACAATATTCAAACCATTCAAATCTTTAAAAGTCTTATTTTCATGACAGACCCACACCTTCTTTAAACAGCTAAAAAACCTTTATCTGATATTGATATAGAAGTCTATACTTCATGATTGTTTTTTCTAAGATTAATGTCACCTAGAATGTTCCACTTCAAATGTTATACTCATGGACATTTTTGGATTATTAATAATACATTTTAAATAAATTAACTGGGCTGCGTTTCCCGATAACGTTGTCTCTTAGCATGCTACTGTCATGGTTCCACTACCATGTCATGTTTTATTCCTGTCTCAAGTGGAGCCATGGCATTGCCTGATGGTTTTATGTGGGGAGAGATGTTTTTGACCCTTGTGGCTTTCCATATTCTCCCCAGTCGCGTCATCGTTGCCCTACCCTCCTGTTTCATAGTTAGTGTTAATTACCTTCCCCTATAAAGAGCCTCATGTTTCTCTGTCTCGTCGCTGGTGCATTGTTTGAATGTCTTCACTACATGTTAACTGAATGTCATATATCTGCTTACGTGTTCCTGTTTGGATGTTTACTGTTCCTGTTCCTGTTCCTGTTCTTTGTCAAGTAAGTGTAGTTTAGTCAGTGTTAGTGTTTGTATGAAGTGTTTGTTTTTGTAGTCTTAGTTAGTCAGTGTTTCTTGTTTAAGTTTATCCTTACCTGTATTGTTTTCCCCCGCGTGGGTTTTGTTTTGTGTTTAATAGTCTTGTCAGTGTTTAATAAATATCTGTTACACCTATACCGTCTGTGTCTGCCTGCATTTGGGTTCTCACGCCATGTCTCAACATGAGTTTCATGACAGAATGCACCAGCCAAATTCGAACCCAGTAGGCAGCATGGACGGTACGACGTTGTCCTTGCGGTCTCGCCAGGCCCACTTGCTACTTGGATTCCGCCAGGGGTCTTACGGTGACCAGGAGTTCGCCAGGGCATTCTCGGCGGTGGCGGAGGTGACCGAGTTTGGTGAGGCGGAGTTGAAGACGATCTTCAACTGCTGCCTCACCCGGCGCCTCACACCGTCGGAGAAGAGGCTGCTGTCTCCCTTGGGGTTTGCTGACATGGTCAGGTACGTGACCAACCGGAGCGATCCCGGGGGTGAGGTTCCACATGGGACTTTCACCCCACGGTCGAGCGCTACGGAGGGTCTCGTCCTGGCTGCCGCTGCCCTGGGGGATTCAGTACCCTCTGGCTCGAGCTCCACGGTCGCCGGTTCTTCTGGTGGGGTCCGAGGTGAGTGGGTGGCTAGAGACTCGAGGACGACGTCGCGGGAATCCTCAGTCCCGAGTCCTGTGGTCCCGAGTCCTGTGGTCCCGAGTCCTGTGGTCCCGAGTCCTGTGGTCCCGAGTCCTGTGGTCCCGAGTCCTGTGGTCCCGAGTCCTGTGGTCCCTGGTCCTGTGGATCCAGCTTTGGAGGCCCCGAGTCCAGAGATCCTGTGTCCCCGATGTCAAAGCCCGGTCCAGCAACCGGCACCAAGCCCGGTCCAGCAACCGGCACCAAGCCCGGTCCAGCAACCGGCACCAAGCCCGGTCCAGCAACCGGCACCAAGCCCGGTCCAGCAACCGGCAGCAAGCCCGGTCCAGCAACCGGCACCAAGCCCGGTCCAGCAACCGGCACCAAGCCCGGTCCAGCAACCGGCACCAAGCCCAATTCCGGCTGCCCAGCCGCCGTCAAGTCCGGCTGCCCAGCCGCCGTCAAGTCCGGCTGCCCAGCCGCCGTCAAGTCCGGCTGCCCAGCCGCCGTCAAGTCCGGCTGCCCAGCCGCCGTCAAGTCCGGCTGCCCAGCCGCCGTCAAGTCCGGCTGCCCAGCCGCCGTCAAGTCCGGCTGCCCAGCCGCCGTCAAGTCCGGCTGCCCAGCCGCCGTCAAGTCCGGCTGCCCAGCCGCCGTCAAGTCCGGCTGCCCAGCCGCCGTCAAGTCCGGCTGCCCAGCCGCCGTCAAGTCCGGCTGCCCAGCCGCCGTCAAGTCCGGCTGCCCAGCCGGCCTTTCAGCCTGTGTCCCGTCCGGCATTCCAGCCGGCCTTTCAGCCTGTGTCCCGTCCGGCATTCCAGCCGGCCTTTCAGCCTGTGTCCCGTCCGGCATTCCAGCCATGGTCAAGCCCTACAGTCCTGCAGGGGACAAGAACAGTTCCCCCCAGGACTATCCCTGTCAATCCTCCTGGGGCTCCGCGCCCTGGCGCGTCCCCAAGGGCTGGAACTTTCCCACCCAGCCCTCCCCCTTCTGGACTTCCCAAGTTTCCTCGTTTGCCTCCACCCCCCCTCCCTTGTCTGTTGTTTTTGTTATCTCATCCCAACCCATTCGTTATCTTGTCTTGTATGCCCTTGATCATGTTCACCTTGTCTGTTTGGTTTTTGTCTGTTTCCCAGTCGGTCTTGTCCTGTTAGTGACCCCTTGATGAACACCTGGAGGTGTTCATTAAAGGGGGGGCTTATGTCATGGTTCCACTACCATGTCATGTTTTATTCCTGTCTCAAGTGGAGCCATGGCATTGCCTGATGGTTTTATGTGGGGAGAGATGTTTTTGACCCTTGTGGCTTTCCATATTCTCCCCAGTCGCGTCATCGTTGCCCTACCCTCCTGTTTCATAGTTAGTGTTAATTACCTTCCCCTATAAAGAGCCTCATGTTTCTCTGTCTCGTCGCTGGTGCATTGTTTGAATGTCTTCACTACATGTTAACTGAATGTCATATATCTGCTTACGTGTTCCTGTTTGGATGTTTACTGTTCCTGTTCCTGTTCCTGTTCCTGTTCTTTGTCAAGTAAGTGTAGTTTAGTCAGTGTTAGTGTTTGTATGAAGTGTTTGTTTTTGTAGTCTTAGTTAGTCAGTGTTTCTTGTTTAAGTTTATCCTTACCTGTATTGTTTTCCCCCGCGTGGGTTTTGTTTTGTGTTTAATAGTCTTGTCAGTGTTTAATAAATATCTGTTACACCTATACCGTCTGTGTCTGCCTGCATTTGGGTTCTCACGCCATGTCTCAACATGAGTTTCATGACAGCTACAAAGAATCAAAACACCTTAACCACAGGTATACCTTTTCTACGTGTGTTCCCCGAACTATACCTATTGAGGTTACTTTCTTACGTGCCATGTTACCAGATGCTGTCCATGGTGGTGGTGGTGCTGAATTAATGGATATCGATTGTTTGACGATCTAATTATCCATGCATGCACTATCCAATGCTAAACCGCACCAAAATGTAACATATCCAGGGCCAGCCTAGCCTCTGTTAGTGCCCTAGGCAAGATTTAAAATAGTGCTCCTCCTATAAAAATAAATAAATAAAGTTTTTTTTAAAACAAAATTCATATTTATTTTAATATAATATTAATTTTGATTAACATAAATTTGAAGTAAATAAATAAAAAATAATAATACTAACTTCTAATTACCTTCCCGTTGTTGAAAATAATGATGCAAATAAAATGAAACAAATAGTTTTCTCAATAATAGGCTACTGTATTTGAATATTAGAGCTCATAAAACAAATATTTGATTGTTATTATTGGGTGAAGTATACATCAGAGATGCTTTGCCACAAGCTGCACCTGTAGGAACTACACTAATTATGGTGATGGGGATCTTGTTCCGAGATGATATTCCTTGGTGCGTCCACATTGATGGAACCCTTCCGCATCGTCAGCAGGGATCTCAGGGTCTCAGGCGTTTCACCCCTTAACCTGAACACCTCGCCTGAGTGGGGTAGCGAAGACTGACTAGCCCTCACCTGCAGAAGGATTCCAATTGTGGGCTCTCTTCAGCCACAGCCATCTTGAGCTGGACTCGGCTAGTGCAGCTATGTCCCTGGTTGCTTTCTTCAGCTGTTTAGGCTCCAGGCCCACCCATTGTTCCGCCCATTTGGCAATGTCCATAAGTAACTTGTCGTGCCTCCATCTGTACCGCATTTCTGCCAATGCCTTCAGACAAATGGTCAGCATGTGTGTAGTTGAGTAGGCGGGGCGAGACCGTGGTTCGAGACCGGTGAGTAATTGTTAATGAGCGTCAGCTGTACCCGCACCGGTCTCGTGTCACGTAGGAGATCCAGAGCATATAAGAGAACGAGCGACCGGACCGTCGATGAGAGAGGACCGGGCCCGAACATGTTTTATGGTTGTATGTATGCTTCAGTGATTTGTTTTGTTCGGCGGCCAGCTGTTATTATTTACATTAAAACTTTATTTAAATGTCTGCCCGTTCCCGCCTCCTTCCTTCCCTACCTTGAATCTTTCTACAATGTGATTCAGTGTACAGGAAGCTGCTCCACATTGATTGCAAGATGGGTCTTCCTTATCCCCCCGAACATTATGTTTTTTGGTGTTGTCAGTAGGTCAGTCACCGAGTGCAGGAGAAAGCTCAACCTCCCTTGGTCGATCTGCCACAGTTCCTTCCACGACAGCTGTCGCTCCTGTGCCTGGTCCCACTGCATCCATTGGCCCTTAGAGGCAAGTCTGCTGTCCTTTAGAGAGCTATCATACTGCTTTCCGAGGAACCGAATCCTTTGCTCTTGAATTGTTGGGATCTTAGAGCCTTGGATGTTGAAGATGTGTCCTGTTAGCTTCCCCTTCAAAATACTGAGGCGCCTTTACTTTTCCGATTTATCTGCAGGCGTGACCATATTGCCATCTTTTCCAGTTCGCTCAAGATCCACTGTGTCCCCTGTATAGATGGAGTCATCCCCGTCATGTCCTCCATGAAAGTTTAACAAGCTGTTGTCTGCTTTTGAGCCTCTACACTGCATTCCTCCAGCCTTTAGCAACAGATTCCACGGAAATCGTGCATCCTGCCATAATGCCCGTCTCGAGCCTTTGCCATTTGGTGGTGAAGCTTCCCATGGTGAACCTCATCTGTAGCGCATCCAAGTGTGCCAATACAAGTTCAACTGCCTCTGATGGAACTGATCCAATACATTTCAGATCAGCTGGTGTGGGACGCTTGGATAGGCTTTGGCGAGGTCCAGCCAAACAACGGAGAGTGTGTTGGTGTTACTCATGGCTTCGTCGATGAGCTGGCTAATCACTGCTGTACGCTCCAGGTAGCCAGAATATCCCGTTACTCCTCCTTTTTGGACACTTGGATCCATGAACCCACATGACAGGGTCCAGCTCTTGGGCTTTCCTAGTAGGTCCGCTGTGAATCGGAAAGGGTTGTTAAAAAAAGCTTTCCTCTTTCGGCGCTTCTCCCTTTGCTTCACCCGTGTGGTCTCAGCTCTCCGAAGCTGGATCTTTGCAGCTTTTCGGCATCTCTGTGCGGATCTCATCTTTCCTCGTCGCTTGCTTCCCGCCACCTTCTTTTGAGTGTCTTTAATTCTTCTCGCAGCTCTTTAATCTGCCGCTGTCTTCTGCTAGGCCCTGCTGGTGGCCGGGGAGTCTTGTCTTCCTTCGTGCCAAAGGTGTCGTGGCACGCCTGGTACACAACATCAACCATGGTCTTGATTTTCTTGGTAATCGTCCCATGATAGCGTGCCTAGTGTCGGCGTGGTTGGGAGAAACCATAGTCTGGTGACCTAGTGTAAGTCCTGTAAGCAGAGAGGACTTGAGCCTGTAAGGTCGGGACATCTAGACTATAGAATCTGCACCACTACACCAAGCCCAAGAAGAGTCGACACCTCTAGTAGAGTGGGCTCTAACTCCTGTGGGGCTTTAAAAGGCCCAAGGAAGAATATGTTTGCGCGATAGCCTCAACTATCCATTAAAAAAGTCTCTGTTTCGTCACAAAAGACCATTTGGTATGATCAGCCTTTGGTAGGGCTCTCCCTCTTCCTTGTGGATATTTGCTCGGTGGCTTTTGGTCGGGGTCACTGAGTGCAGCTATGACACGTCAGAGGGGATCTGGCCCTCCCGGCTGAGCCTGGTTTCTCCCAAGGTTTTTTTCTGCATTAATCAATCATTGGAGTTTGGGTTCCTCGCCACAGCAGGGCAGTGTTGGCTTGTTCACCGGGAGACTGCATTTAATTATTTATTTATTAAGTAGATATTATTTATTAGAATGATCTTGCTCGTCCTTTTAATACCATGCACTGTGCTGTGTTTTACCTTTTCTGTTTTTCCGGTTTGTCCCTTGTGACGGGTTAAGAGATACGGCAGACACAGAGCAGCGGTAAAAGCAACCCCAGTGGGGAATTTAATAAACAACATAAAATATACAGTCCAAAAAAGGTACCATTCGGGGTGCTCATAAATAATAAGATGCCAGTCCGTGCTCTTGAGTGAAGATCCTCGTCTCTACTCCCCTCGCTGTCCTTGCATCGTCCACTCTGGGGCTAAATGGGAACAGCAGTTGTAGCCTCTCGACCCAGGAGCTTGAGTGTTTTGTGCATGTGGCCTTTATGCTCTGCAGCTAATCCAGCGCAGGTGTAGCGTGTAGAAAGGTTCAATAAAATGAAGGAAGGAGGCTGGAAGCGGCAGACATTTAAATAAAGTTTTAATATAAATAATACCAGCTGGCGGCCCCTCACGGCCGACCGCCGGCGAACAAAACAAATCACAAAACAAAAACACGGAAGTAAAATACATACATACAACCACAAAACATGTTCGGTCCCGGTCCTCTCTCTTCGACGGTCCGGTCACTCGTTCTCTCATGCTCCCTATCTCCTACGTGATACGAGACTGGTGTGCGCACAGCTGGCGCTCATTAACAATAACTCACCGGTCTCGAACCACGGTCTCGCCCCGCCTACTCCACTACATACCCCCATCGCCCCTCACAGGCCTCCGAAGGGGGGGTCTCCCAGTCTCGGAGTACCTTTCCCCTGGGAGCATGCAGCGACGAGACAAGACAACGGAGACGGGAGCCCTTGGAGCACTCGGAAAGAGGGAGGGGAGAGAAAAAAATAAAAAATTATAGTCCGGTTCCCTGACATGCTGTCGCCCGGTCCTCAACCAGCCGGGGTACTCTCCTTCGCGGTGCCTTGTGGTGGCCCTTGGTCCTCGGTGGACGGCTCGACCATCCGCCCCCTGGGGGCCGGTGGTGGCTCCTCCTCTAGCGGGTAGTCGGGGCGTGTTCCGCGTCCCCGTCCCCTGCTCCTCCCCCTTGGGCGGACGGACGCAGGCTCCGGCCTCTGGTAGGCGGTGGCCGCACTCGGCACTCCCACCCCCTGCTCCTCCCCCTCGGGGGACGGACCCAGGTTCCGGCCTTTTGCAGACGGCGGCAACTCCCCCACTCCTGCTTGGACGATAGCCACCCCACCTCGAACCAGGGGCGCGGCAGCACAGGTCGCCGTTCCACCGAAGCTTTGACGGTGGCTGCACTGTGCACTTCCGTTTCCCCAGAGCCACCGCTTCGGGCAGCCACTGGCGGACGCCATTCATGCCCGAACTCTCCGGCACCGCGAGGTCACTCAGCGGCGAGGACTTTACGACAGCATGTCTCTCCTTCCTCCCCGGTTTCGGCACCAATGTAGAAAGGTTCAATAAAAGGAGGAAGGAGGCGGGAACTGCCTCTGTTCATCAGTTCATCACCTCTGCATAACGTGAGCATCTGCGTCCTGCACCCGGCTGGGAAGCCTGCGAGCGAACTGGAGTGTATAGCCTTGTGCTATTATCCCCAGAACCCAATCCGATACTTCCGCTGGCTTCAGCCGGGTAGATGAGGACCTGGAGCCTGGTCGTTTGCCAGGAAGTGTTTCAATTGCCTGCAAAGATTTCTGTGCAGTGGTTAAAGCGTTCCGCTATGCTCTCCACCGTGGGTCCGAAGAGACCCATGGGAGAGATTGGAGCGTTGAGGAAGGGAACCTTGTCAGCCTCCTTCATCTCCGTGAGCATCAGCCATATGTGGTGCTCGAGCACCACGAGACTGGCCATGGATCTGCCTATCGCCTGGGCTGTGGCCTTGGAAGCGCGTAGATCGGGATCAGTAGCACTCTGTAGGATGTTGGGTCGCGTCCAGAGCCAAAGTCACTTTACACGGCTTAAATGGGTGGGTTACTTTTGCCATCCACCCGATGGCGGTTGGCGGACACAGGTGGGTGGCCACAGACTCATCAAGGGGAGGCAGCCTCTCGTAACCTTGTACCTCTGCACTGTCTATCGAGGTGAGAGCGGAGGATGAAGAGGGTCGTAGACGAGCCGAATAGAGGGCGGGCCATGACCTGGTAAGTTTCTCGTGAACTTCTGAGAAGAATAGTGAAATCCGCTAACAAGAGGCTCGACAGCATCCCGGCTGGATCCAGGCGGCCAAGAGGCCGGTTATTCCGGAGAAGAACACTCCAAGCCCAGCTACTCCACAGCCTTGTTGAGTCCCTAAAAGAGCTCTGCGTCTATACAAGGGTTGGCCTTGCTGAGCTCCGCAGACAGCAGGGGGGCGGGGTCAAAAGCTGAGCCTGACAGCTCCTCCGCGTCTTGAAAAAAGCTTCATCCATCTGAGAAAAAAAGAGTTTCCCTATAGCATCCTGCTACGCAGTAGGAGTGAAGTATCGATAGGGAACATAAATTAAGCACTTATTAACACTTTTCTGCTGTAGCTGTTGATTGTGTATGTTCTGCACTTTTATTGTGTAAATAAATATAGCTATAGGAACATAAATTACTGTATGTTAAATTAAATCATTGGTGCCCAAACACAGGTATAATCAAAGGTATCTCATGTCACACATATTATAATATAGGTAAACATATTTATTTTTTCAATTCATGAATGAATAAGTTTAATTGGAATATCAAAATACATCATTATAGGGCTGACAATTATGGTATACTTGTTTTGATAATTCCACTTGAATTTATAAGTGTGATTAATAATGTTGATTAGACTTTGATGTTTAAAAAAAATTTGGCCATAAAGAACATTCTTTGCGCTCTAAATGCACAGTTTGCGCATCCAATGTCAAAGCAGAATAAACGCATCATCTATACTATACTCCTTATGACCCAAAGTTTGAGAACCTCTTAGGTGCTTATTTTATTAAGAAAACACAGATATCTCACATAATGCAGTAAAGCTGTCCCTTTAAGTGAATAATGGACTGTCGAACAATCAATATCCCTTAATTCAGCACCACAGCCATGGACAGCAACTGGTAATGTGGCATGTAAGAAAGTAACCTCTTAAGGTAAAGTTCAGGGAACACGTCTGGAAAAGGTATAAATGTAGTTAAGGTGTATCTGTCGAGTCTCTATAGCATGTTAAGAGACGAAGTTATCGGGAAACCTAGCCGTCTACATTACAACTACAAAAAATGATGTGTCAGAATTTACCTGTTTCATAGACCTCCACTTCACACAGAGTGAGATAACCTGTACTTCCAGACCTGATCACATTCACATAACGTCCCTCCATTACACCACACGAGTAACTGATGGTGTAACCACGTTGAAGAGCAGAAGTGACAGCACATCTAGAGAGAGAAAATCACTAAATCTCTATAGAGGTGTTTCAATCAATCAATGAAAAGTGTTTAAGTGATTTCATGAATAAATTTACATGGGATTGTTGTTTCCATTGTTCTCCAGTGAGTTTCCAATACGAATCTCTGCTCCACTGGCTTGATCGGTGCAGCAGTCTGATCTTGCAATGATGATGACTCTACTGATGTTATACACATCTTGGAGATCCAACCTCCACCATGAGTTACTTTCAGATGATGTGAAAGAGCAGAATGTAGAAGCATCTCCATATCTTACACCATCTATGGCATGTTGAGCTGCCCAGGTGTCATATGTGGATGACTGTGTAGCCGTTCCTCTTAATGCTAAATTCTCTAGAAAAAAAAACACATATATTAGGGCTGTAATGGAACGCTATTCGTATCGAACCGTCACAATCTGTCTTTCCTATGCCCTACTCACTTTGAAGGGCAGAGTCCTTATAGTATAGACTTTGGAGTGATCAGGGCATTTGAGTGCCATTATGTAGATGTTTGGAATGCACTTTGCAAAGTAAGCGACGTAATTTTCTCATTATCTTCAGCTGGCATGTTGCTGTGACAACGAAGCATTGTGTCTGTCAGCAAATGTCGCTGTTTTAATGGCATAACCTAACTGCATAAACCTAACTGTTTGCAAATAAACAATACATTTTGTATTTTAAAAAGTTTTTAAAATATGCTATATTATATATAAACACTAATATTTATAAAAATGTTCAAAATATAAAATGTATTGTTTATTTGCAAACAGCGACATCTGCTCGTAGACAAAATACTTCATTGTCACAGGAACATGCCAGCTGAAGATTAGTATGGGAATTACGTCGCTTACTTTGCCAAGTGCATTCAAAACATCTACATAATGCACGCAAATGCCTTGTTCACTCTAAAGTCTAAACTTCTAGGCCTCTGCCTGCTCGACCTGATTTTGCCAAGTGGGCGATGTCCTCAGGACAACATTTTTATAAATAAAAACATAAACCCACACCAAACCCCAGCCCTAACCATAACCTACCCCTAAAATCAGAGGGAAATAATAAGTGAAACACAATGGTCTAGAAGCACCTAATCCTGGTTGTAAAATTAAACTTAAAATAAACGGTAAACTTATTTCTGAAATCTGATTGGTTGATTTGAATGTTGTCCCAGGGTCTACATGATGTTGTCATAAGAATATCAACCACTTGGCAAAAACAGGAGAGCCTACTCTGCCCTTTGAAGGAGTAGGGCATAGGAATGATGACTGTATTTGGAATGTTGCCTGTGTTGGTTCGGTTATGAAAACACGTACCGTTACGCCCAGGTACGGATTTACGCACAGGCTTGCCTAGGGGCCCCACCTCTTTTAGAGGCCTCTGATTGGCAAGATATTTATTTTAAAATAACTTCAGCCGGAACAAAAAGATAGACTCTCATTGGCCCATAAGATATATATAAAAAAACGGTAATTGAATAGATGCCACAAAAATAACTGTACAGTGTTCATGTATGTGTCAGCTATAATGCACATATTTTAGATTTGTCATATTGATTATTATAAACCGTCAAATCGTATGCAAATATTGATATGTGTTACACTACTGAATGGGCTCATACACGAAAATACATTTTTTAAAGCTCAATAGCATTTAAAAGCGAATACCTACAGCCACAAGAATAACTGCACAGTGTTCATGCGTGTGTCAGCTATAATGCACCTAAGGGGGGTATAACCAAAGAGCAGCCTAGGGTCCCCTAAGCACCTTTAATCTGCCCCTGATTGCACCCCTAATAAATACCAAAATGTATATTTATAAACATTTAAGGTAAATATGAGGTAAGGGTACAGAATGTTAGATTTTCTTATTGTCTCTTTAATGAGCTGATAAGAAGAACACTTTGAGTTGAATTTTTCGAACTTATTCAACGTTGACCCTTGAGGTTGATTCAACCATGAGTATACGGTCTAATACTTAATGTAAGGGATATTGTACAGGCAGCCTGTTCTCATGGCATAAATGAGCCCCGACGGTGTGAACAGGACCTGAGATGAAGTGAAGGGTCTTGTATCACACTGAAGGGGTTTATTTTGCGATAACAGCCAGCTGCTTGTACATAATCCATCTTATTACACTGCTACTTGCCGCATGATATTTTTTTTTACCGAATACAGACCTTCCAAGAGGAAAAGCCACTTACTTTTGGTTTTGAGGTAAGAAAAAATGTTCAGATGTCACAAACAGGTAACAAATTGGGTTTAATCATTTAATTATAATGTCATATATGTCATTAAAAGACATATTTATATTTAATTTGTCAAAAAAAAACTGACTAAATGATTTGCTGCATCCGGGTTACCGTGTGTTATTAGTTTTGAGCAGTTGTTATCTGGGAATAACCAACCTGCAAATGTTGCGACTCATAATAAAACTCATCTAAGTTTAATGTTGACTATTTAATAACAATAATATTCCACTTGAAACTCGGCAACACAAATACATTTTTGATTTATTATGAATTGAACAGTTCCAAAAAAAAAATCTTATTTGTATATGTGAATAATATATCCAGTGGAAGCTCTTGATAGACTGCGTATCCAGATGAGAGATTATTATAAACAAAACATACCAGCATGAAGCATTGTCATGAGAATTAAACTTTCATCTAACCACAAATTTACACCAATGAATAAACAATAAAAACATCAAGATTGAAAATTTCAGATAACATTTGTGTGTTAAGTATGTAAAGATTGTTTACCTTCTGAAGTGCTTAAATTACCCTGAAGGGAAAGAAGGGCTGTTACAAAAAGAAATCGGTTTCATTAGTATATAAAATTAGATACTTATAAAGTAATTTTAAAGATTTCAATGAAGAATGACTGACAGCATGTATAATGTTGAGATGTTTGTGGGATGTGACTTGTACTCACCAGAAAGTAAAATCAGATAAACAAGTTTGTCCATGTCTGTGCTGAAAAAAAAGTTATATGAGAATAGAGAATAGTAGAGAATTGAGTTTCTTATGGGCTATGAACAGAGCTTACCTCTGGAGTTACTTCTTTACTCTTCAGGCAATACATCAATACATCCCTCTGGACATTTGACTGTCACTCTCTCCACCCTCATGATGTAATCACTGAATATATTAAACATCTAAAACACTTTTGTCAAGTCAAGACTTATTTACAAATCAAATCTGGTGTCATTAAAATCCTATGGATCATCATCTGCACATGGAAATCTTAGCAGGAGACCAGCAACTTCTATGTTGATTTTTATCATTTCTTAGCTTGATTCATGAATTAAATATATTTGTCTTTTTATGACATATATGACATTATAAATTCGTGACCTATTGGTGAAAGGAAGGTCGTTATTTGGTAAAAGTGAGTAAATAAAATATTCAAAATTCACATTTCATGTCCAGTTTTTTTCTCATGTGGCAAGTAGCCATGTAATAAGCGGGACAATGTCCAAGCAGCCGGCTGTTGTCGCGAAATAAACCCCTTCAGTGTGATGCAAGACCCCTCAACTTTGCATCGGGTCCTGACCACACTGTCAGGGCTTATTTCTGCAATAACAACAAGCTACCTGTTCATTATTCATTGCTTAACTGACTGATGTCTCATTCTCTACATGTCAGAGAGTGTCTTAATCTTATAAAGAAGGTTTCATTGGATGCACCTGCATGGCACTAAGTTAACTTCCAGTCTGTGTTTGTTTATCGGTTTAAATGTAAATCACAAATGAGATTCATTAGAACATCAGAAAGTCGAGTCTTGATTGTAAATATGAGGTGGAGTTGGGGATGGAGGAGGGTACTTCGGTTCTGAGCAGCGCGATAAGCTGCTGATAGCTGAATAGATTATAAATGGAAGCTGTGATATCGTCATATTTCTATTGGTAGATGAGGATCAGCTGATGCAGCTAATCTAACTCTACGTCAATTATTGAAAGAACTTGATTCTCCAGTGAAACACACATAAAAACATTTCTAAATGGCATCATTATTATTCCAGAGATGTGTTCAACTATTATTGACTACAAAACAACATCAATAAAGCTAGAATATAAAGGTGGTTCTTATTCTTTGATCAAAAATGAATAATCAAATGTTCAGGCACAAGGGCTCATGGGTATTCCTGGGGCCTGTTGAATTGACTGCTTAGACTAGTCTTAGAAGTTAGTCACCTATTGTCATGGTTCCACTATCATGTCATGATTTCTTCCTGTCTCGAGTGGAGCCATGGCATTTCCTGATGGTTTTATGTGGGAAAGACATAGTTCTTTCTCGTGTCTCGTCTTTGGCCCCGCCCTTCTCACTCCTCGTCAGCTTTCCCTGAGTGCTTAATCCCCAGCACCTGTTTCTTGTTATTATCCTGTGTTTGTCTGCCTATAAAGAGTCCTCATGTTTCGTTGTCCTGTGCACGTTCATTGTATGCTGTTGTAAGCTGTATATCATACCTGGTCGTTGTTTCATGTTGCTGTTTCATGCCCGTTCTTGTGCCTTGCCTTGTTCCTGTTTTCCCACGTCTAGTAAGTGTTAGTTTCAAGTGTTTGTTTATAAAGTCTAGTCCTTGTTAAAGTTTTATTATTTAACCTGTCTTGTTTTCCCCCTCGTGGGTTTTGTTTTTGCCTTTTGTATAGTCTTGTTCTGTTAATTAAATACCCTTGTTTACCCCAACGTCTGAGTGCTGCCTGCAATTGGGTTCTCCCGCCATGTCTTCCCTGAAGAACCATGACAGAATGAACGTGCCAATATCGAACCCAGCAGGCATAGAAGCGAGACGCGCAAGTCAGGCCCGTCGCCTGTGTAATGTTTTCCAGGGATATGGTTACTTGCTTGACTTCGCGGATCGCTTCTTCAAGACTGCAGGGGAGATGGTCCATGATGAGCAGGAACAGATGGTCCTGTTCAATGGCGGCATCAACCATCCTCTGACGCGGGAGGAGATGCAGACGCTGAGACCGCTGGGCTTCACCGAACTGATCAGGTACGCCATGAATCGGCCGAAGCCCAGGGTCTCAGTTGAGTCCTGCTCTCCTTTTCCGCTGGCCGTCATCCTCGGTCATGGGCCTCTCCCCATCCTCTGCAGCTTCTTCTCCTCCACCGACTGGTCTCCGTGGCAAGCGGGGGAGGAGAACTTCTTCGGGGTCTTCCTCGGAGGCCTCCAGCCCGGAACCAGCAGAGCCCTTCACTTCCTTCCTTCAGCCGACCACCAGACGGGTGGCTCGGCTGAAGAAGAAGAGGCAGCGGAGGGCAGCCGGGAACCAGGGGGTCCCGAGTCCGGTGGTCCCGAGTCCGGAGGTCCCGTTTCCGGAGGTCCCGAGTCCAGAGGTCCCGAGGTCCCGAGTCCGGTGGTGTCTAGCCCCAAAGTCCCGAGTCCGATGGTGTCTAGTCCCAAAGTCCCGAGTCCGGTGGTGTCAAGCCCCAAATATATTTTGGGGGGGCGCCGTGGGGATGTGACGGTCCGAGCGGCCAACCCGGCCGCAGACTCTCCCCAGAACCCGGCACCAAGCCCGGTCCAGCAACAGGCACCAACCCCGGTCCAGCAACCGGCACCAAGCCCGGTCTAGCAACCGGCACCAAGACCGGTCCAGCAACCGGCACCAAGCCCGGTCCAGCAACCGGCACCAAGCCCGGTCCAGCAACCGGCACCAAGCCCGGTCCAGCAACCGGCACCAAGCCCGGTCCAGCAACCGGCACCAAGTCCGGTCCAGCAACCGGCACCAAGCCCGGTCCAGCAACCGGCACCAAGCCCGGTCCAGCAACCGGCACCAAGTCCGGTCCAGCAACCGGCACCTAGCCCGGTGCAGCAACCGGCACAGAACGCTGTCCAGCCGCCAGAGAGCGCTGCCCAGCCGCTTTTCCAGCCGGAATCCAGTCCGGCGTCATGCCCTGTCCAGCCGGAATCCAGCCCGGCATCATGCCCTGTCCATCCGGAATCCAGCCCGGCGTCATGCCCTGTCCAGCCGGAATCCAGCCCGGGTTAAAACCCTGTCCAGCCGGAATCCAGTCCGGGGTCAAGCCCGGCATTCCAGCTGGCCCTCCAGCCCTTGTCCTGCCCGGCATTCCAGCCGGGGTCCAGCCCAGCAGTCCTGTCAGGGACAAGAACATTTTCCCCCAGGACTTCCCCTGTCAAGCCCCCTGGGACTTTGCGCTCTGGCGCGTCCCCCAGGGCTAGGATTTCCCCTCCCAGCCCTGCTCCTTCTGGCCCGTCTTGTCTAGTTAGTTACCCCTTGATGAACACCTGGAGGTGTTAATTTAAGGGGGGGTTTATGTCATGGTTCCACTATCATGTCATGTTTTATTCCTGTCTCGAGTGGAGCCATGGCATTGCCTGATAGTTTTATGTGGGAAAGACATAGTTCTTTCTCGTGTCTCGTCTTTGGCCCCGCCCTTCTCACTCCTCGTCAGCTTTCCCTGAGTGCTTAATCCCCAGCACCTGTTTCTTGTTATTATCCTGTGTTTGTTTGCCTATAAAGAGTCCTCATGTTTCGTTGTCCTGTGCACGTTCATTTTATGCTGTTGTAAGCTGTATATCATACCTGGTCGTTGTTTCATGTTGCTGTTTCATGCCCGTTCTTGTGCCTTGCCTTGTTCCTGTTTTCCCACCTCTAGTAAGTGTTAGTTTCAAGTGTTTGTTTATAAAGCCTAGTCCTTGTTAAAGTTTTATTATTTAACCTGTCTTGTTTTCCCCCTCGTGGATTTTGTTTTTGTCTTTTGTATAGTCTTGTTCTGTTAATTAAATACCCTTGTTTACCCCGAGTCCTGCCTGCAATTGGGTTCTCCCGCCATGTCTTCCCAGAAGAACCATGACACCTATTTTTGTTATTCAAGACATAAGTCATAACTTCTTTGAATCAGTTATATAAAAAGGTAGATTGGGCTCATTGAAATATTAAAAGTAAGACTGATTTGTCCAAACTAATTGCTAGTCAGTGAGGCTAGTTGTTAAGATGCAGTCTTGACTTAGCGGCTAAGTTTATGCAACTGGGCCCTGATCATTTGTTATCTAAATAATTCCTTGCGTTATGCATTCAAAACCCTCTCGGGTTTATGTAATGTTTAGTTGTGATATAAAATCATAGTCCTGTTATGCAAATACGAATCATGATCTCAATGATCAATTGAAGGGTTCTATTCAAATTTTCAACATTGCTGACTTTTGTAAATCTATAATTCTTTAGAACTAGTATTTCAAGCTAATGTTTGCTCTCTCAAATTTAGCTTTTAGTTTTAATTTTCAGTAGTAAAATGCTGCCGTGCTCATCTCAGAATTTTGGATATACAAATTTGGTTGCCTGGATTCTGCTACGCCTGAACTGACATGATCTCAGGGCAGTCAAATCATTTCTTGAAAATGAACGTTGAGTACAGAGATTCACCTTGAAACATAATTCAGGGGATCTGTTATCACTAATTCTTTTAATGCATTGCTGTTATGATCCCTGTTTCTGATGGACTCCTGTTTTAAAATAATGTGCTGATTCTTTAATTCATTTACTCACCCTGTTTCCTGCTTCCTTGTTTGTTGACAGAGCCATTTGTTTTCACCACACCCACCTATCTCATTGTTCCCATGGGTATTTATTTGTTGAATGGTTTTTGTCCCAGGTCTGGTGGTACCAAGTGCGATATTCCTGGAGGCATCCGTTCCAAAGGTTCCTGAAATCCTGCACTGCCTGTGGTGGCTACGGCCATATGTTGCATTCGGGTTGTGCACCCAAAAATATTTTAAGTAATAAAATGTATTCATCAGACAGTCTGACAATCTTCAGATAAAATACAAGATTGACAATATTAAAAAAATATTGTGACTGCTTGTCGAGCCAAGATTGGCTAATCGGGAGGACCTGGAATATTCCCGGTGGGCCGGTCAGTTTTTTTGGCCTGTACACAAGAACGCATGGGCCGAAACGCAAATGCGGACAGACTATGCCGTGTTGTTGCAACAGTAATCCTGCTCAGTACAAGAGGAACCACAGGTTAAGACATTTGGTCTGTGCGCTTGGCTGAGGAGCCACTGGTGCGTGGCCACCGTCTGCGGGATTACAACGGAACGCCTCTAAGTCAGAATCCTTCCTGGAGGCAGCGATACCGCAGAGGCTCAGGAAGACTGACAGGCCACGGATAGTTTGTGAGAGACCCGGTGCCAAATGACTCGTTTACGACCTAATTCTGACAGCAATGGACTGAATGGATGGAGGGCAGCTCTTGGTCAAGAATGCCAGGGTCAATTTTAAATCCCAATCCGCCCCTGCTGCTTGGTGTTCACTGCCATAAACTGTTTATTATATGAGTCATCACAACCATCAAATGATTTTCAGTGAATGACATCATCCCACTGTGATGGTCCAAACCCATCGTTTGAGAAGTCCTGCTCGAAAAAGCTTGTTAACTTGACCTGTTATTTCAAGTATTATTTACAAATCAAGTCTTGTGTCAAGAACATCCTATGAATCATCAGCTGCACATGGGAATCTTAGCAGGAGACCAGCAACTTTTGTGTTGATTCATTTTTTTATCATTTCTTTGCTTGATTCATGAACAAAAATTACATGATGTTTTATTTTTTCAATTTATTCTGAATTTACAGCAGTGTTTTACGACGGCATTTTTATGACGCCGTTTTAAAAGATTTCGAGAATAAAGTCAAAATGTTTATGCGTCAGAGTTATCAGCAATCAAATGTTTCAGTGTTTTATTAGGCGGTTTAATATCGACTGTTTGTTCCTGACTTTTAGTGTTAAGTTTTGCGGAAACTGTAGTGTTTGTCGTCATTAAGGGTGCAGAGGGAGAAATTCAGTCTTGGCAAGGGACAGAGCAAGCAGGTGGCATTTCTTTTGGCCACCGAATTTGGTTTGCAACATACGCAACAATTTTTGGTTTTTCGGGACCCTGGTCCCAAACCTTTTTCATGTATCCCACATTGGGTCTCCCCAACCCTTTTTTACCAGGCCCTTTGCCAAAGCCATATTTTCATCAGAAAATGAACTGTCTCTTGGATAGGGAATATCAATTTGCGGTTTCATTCCCTCTGACCATCCTGCGAGATTGCTAACATATGGATCTGTATAAAATCCTCGATTATTTCTGTACATAAATGCGACAGTGGCCTTGAAACAGAACTCCCCATCTTACACAGACAAAATAGCAGCGATAAAAACAATACAGACAAAACAAAACAGAGAAAACCCTCGTGTTCAATCGACTGACAGTTTCACCAATATTGCATGTATTGTATTGTGATCAGAGGTGGTATTAAATTCACCGTCTTTTTCCTGATAACAATATTCCAATATACCATGCAGTGACAGTGATATCATTAATATATTTCCCCAATTTAATACAATCTTCGAAGAAATGAATCTTTTACAGAATAAACTCTAGTAAATTTGTTTGATGCTTATTCTGAGTAACAGAGTAGCCAAGCTGACACCGCGATCCCAAGTTACAGTGTGATCAGTACTGCATTACCGTTCATATTCGTGCGTTAATAATTATTTAATTAATTACTGCTGCCAGCTGCGCTGTCACAACAATGGGAAGTCAAATCCCACTAACATGAATTGAAAAACCCTATTTCGTCTCAACGAAATATTAATTCACAAGAATCCTACAGGGTAAGCGTTAGATTTCTATAAGTCAAAAAGAACTGTATAGAAACACACTTACCCCTTTTAATGTAGGTCTGTGCCCGATCGTCAGGTGTGCTTGCCTCAGCTCAGGTCTCTGTTCTCGTGGTTCTTAAGAGAGATGTCTTCCCCCCTTTCGCAGACGAGCCCCCCAGTTGTAAGATTATTACTTTTTGTCCCCCTATCTAAGTTTGATTATTCTAAGGTTGAAGGGTCGAGTCGACGGAACACACAGAGTTGCAGGCCTGGAGACCAAGTTTGACACAGACACAGAGATGTGCAGTTCAATCAGAGTCCAATTTTATTGTATTAAAGGACTAGTATATATATGCATAAAACGGGAAGTAACATTCGGTCATGGAAAATCACCAGACTTCAGTGTCTCCTTATTTGGTTTAAGACAGCATATATTTTAGTTCCCTGTTCTCCATCATCTAGAACATTCAAAGACAGTATGTCATTCTGGTTGTCATGTGACCAGATTCATGTCATGTCATCGTGACCGTTCAGACATGTCTCTGGAGTTGTACTGAGAATGAGAAAGCTCATCTGTATGACTTCACAAATACTGTTAACATTTTATATGTTATGATCTCCTTATAAGTATATATAAGACAGCACGATATTCTGAATATTCTGTTAACTAAGTACATATAAGACAATATGGGCCTGCATATTCTCTTAACTAGGTCAGCACTTGACCTTAAGTAATGTAGACATAATGCATGCACAATCATCATTGAAATACATTTCTCATAATATGATTTGTGAACAATAATCATTGCAATACATTTCACACAATATGTATGGGACACAGGCAAAACCCAAATTCTCACAAAAGACAAAGGAGCTCATCATGGATTTCAGGAGGGAGAAAGGAAGCTTATCTATCTACAAGTTTCTGGGAACCCACATCTCAGAGGACCTGTCCTGGACCACTAATACCCCCAGTCTGGACAAAAAGGCTCACCAGTGCCTTTTTTCCCGAAATACACTGAAGAAAAACCACCTGTCTTCAACCATCCTGGTGAACTTCTACCGTTGCGCGATTGAGAGAATCCTGACCAACTGTATCACAGTCTGGAATGGGA
The DNA here is from genome assembly GCA_029783895.1 of Triplophysa bombifrons. Lineage (NCBI taxonomy): Eukaryota > Metazoa > Chordata > Actinopteri > Cypriniformes > Nemacheilidae > Triplophysa > Triplophysa bombifrons. The sequence goes on from CM056448.1 coordinate 4,162,781, forward strand.
ACTGCTCAGTCGCAGCGAGAGGTAAAAACCGCCCAACGCATCATAGGAACTCCACTTCCTGCAATTGAGGACATCCAAAAGAAGCACTATATACGTCGGGCTCACAGTATTCTTAAAGATTCCTCCCACCCTGCCCCTAGCCTTTTCAAACTTCTAACCTCGTGAAGGCGATTCAGAAGCCTCTGGACCAAAACCAGTCCCCCATTGAAGAGCCTACCCTTCCCTCACCACAACACATTCTTATGGTTAACTGGATTTACTTCATCTAGCCATGTCACTTCTACATAGGCAATGCATCTAGTACACATTCACATACTGTATATAATTGTTCTTAGCCTCAGCTTATACATCTTTGCATGATCTATCTGTATTGTGTAAACATGGCACTTAATCTCCTGTACATAGGTTCATAGCACACATGTATACTGTACATGTTACTCTGTATGTTATGTCCATATAGCACACACATCCGTATATCATGTTGATAATACTGTATATATCCACCTGTAATTATCCCCATAATACTGCTCCTATCTGTACTTCTGCCCTTATCTATACATATTGTATTATCTATAGAGAGTAATATACATAGTAATCTGTTTATCGTGTCCATAGCTCATACATCTGTGGGCAATTCCGCAAAAATGTCAATCTTACCACGAAAAAAAATATGATTTTACCAGGGGTTTTACTATGGTAACAGCACAGATTTTAACATTTGGTGGTTCAAATACCCATGTCTGATCTCTCTTCAAATTTGTAAAGCATTTGTTTTATTTTTAGTGCATATTCAGGATTGTCACATCCATTATTCCAAATATTCCTCATAAAGGGACACATGAAAATTTATATAAAGTAACTATTTTATGTTCTATAAAGAGGCATCCCTTCTCCATTCATTGGGTATTATTACTTCAGGATTGTGCATTTTATTTCCCAGAAATCCTACAAAGTTTATCGTCTCCCTAAAACCACATCCTTTTTTGTCACAACCATAATGTTTATTTCCCTTTTTTAAAACATTTTTTTTTCATGGACTGACATTTTTTGATGTGTAGACTCTATCAACAAGGGTTCAGTAAAATATAAACAGATGGTTCAATGGTTCTATAATCGTAACAATTTTATTCTCTGCCCATTTTTATGTCACGTCCATAATGCTGGAATTGCCCCTGTGTCTCATGTTGATTATACTGTATATACCCAACTGTAAATATATCCATAGTACAAAGCCCTAGACAAATTATCACAAGCAACTACACAAATTGAAATATATTAATATTGTGATTTAAAGCACATACCTTTAGAAATTAATTTGGCTTTTTATACTCCTAAAGAAAGATATCATATCTACTACTTTTCTTTCATCTTTCACATTCTACTGACTGTCTATAAATACACTTTCCGCTTCGTGTCGGCTGGTTCTTGGCCTCCACGTCAAAGGATTTTAATGCACGGCTTACTCTGAATGCAATGGAACCAAATTGAGTATACTGGAGAATTTAAAGCACTGATTTAATCTCAATGTTAAGTGATTAAAAACAGAATTTGAATAATTGTTTCAGATTGTAGAATTGCCATTCTACAGTTCAGAATAATGTGTCTGGATGTTCACATAGATCTAATGTACAGTATTCATTCACTGTTTACACATAAGGTATTTAAACCCTCACTTATTTGGTGAGACGCTCACATTGTGTATTTCCCAAATATTTTTGACTGCAAGACACTGACATCGTTCTAGCCCCTCTTAGACTGGGTGACACAATGAGTATTATGTCATTATAACAAAAGAGCAACCCATCAAATAATTATTTCTGTTTCTACGATACCAGGAAGTACTAACAGGATGTGACATCATCATATAACAAATAATATAATTTTTTACCAATGAGGTATATAAACAGAAAGGTAATTATGAACTTCACATATTACCTGAGAATATGTTTCAACAAAAATAAAGCAGATATTTGAAAGTTACTTTTCTTAAAGGGCAACACACTGTATTAATATTATATTTTAGTTCGGTTGGTCTGTGTGTGCAACACATTTTACTCAGCGGCCTCTGTGGGTTAAAATTAGTATTACATTTTGAGATTCATGAAGCAAGTGGAAGGTAGATGTAACGTGGTTTTGACAAATATTAACATTTTCTGATGATGATATAAACTACAGAAAGTAGAGAGTGGATATTATTTGTATAATTCATGGTTCGAGTCTCTAATGAATGCTTAGGCTCTCTCTTCCTGCTAGGTCAGTGTTAAGGGACTACTTATCATCATGTTCGAAAAACATCTTCTGTAAGCACAAACTCTACCCTTGAGGGGTTTGTGTATGTGTGATTGTATTGTTTCAGGAAAGTGAGAAAGAGAGGAAAATCACGAGACGGAGGTAACGTGTTCTATCGTAAATGCCTGTCATAGTCTATAGAGCTTGCTAATCAATGTCACGCCACGTTGAATGTTTCGCCATCTTGGGAGGATGGCTGCTAGTCTATTCAATCCAGTATTTAGTTTTAATTGTTTGATTACAAAATATAACTGTGGTAATTCGGTCTTGCTGTATTAAAAACTGCAATAGCGTTATGAAGAGTCGTTCAGGAAAAGCCCCTGGTTCTTTCACTTTCCATTTCTCCATGTATCAAACAAAACGAGTAACGGTACATATCAAAACAATAATAGCAGCAGAGTATGATCCTCCCAAGATGGCGGCGCCTCTGCAACATAGGACAGCTTCACATTCTCTATAGGACTGTATGTCCTGTCTCATGACTCCAGAAGTGTTTGAGAGCTTTGTGTTCTTGTTTAAGTGATTTTCTATTGATAACCATTCATGTGAGCTGAATATAGATAGTAATGATGTAGTTAGTTGACTCTGTCAGCTTAAATACTACTGGATTTTGGCTGCAAGACAGGTCGGCCTGTGGAACTCCTGGAGAGTGCTGAAGCTTACTTGTGACAAATTTTGTCTTCATTCATCATAACTGGTCTACGGGTATTTCACTGTAAATCCCCTACAATAGTAAAACCACAACGAGTGTGCTCATCTGTACCTCTAAAAGTCCAACAAGATTCAAGTTACATCTGTGATTTCTGCTAAATACTGCATTTAAATGTGGAGGTACACTGTAAAAAAGGTTCCGTTAATTATACGGAAAAATACCGGCAGCTGTGGTTGCCAGTAAAATTCCGTAAAAAATACAGGAAAAGAACGTAAACAGCTCTGCAGTTTAAAACTTCAGGGCACAAACTTCAAGCTGTGTATGAACTTAATACATTTGAGTCTTTTACATTAACAGAGTTTCCTTATATAAAATTGAAACTTGGTCCAAATACACAAAAGTGAAAACATTACATTTACTTAATTTTCTTCTTTGTAATTTGTTATTAAAACATCAAAGTCACTTTTAAACAGAGCAACATGCAGCATGACATCTGTATCTCATTGCCTGACCTTGACTGAAACACAGACTCACTCTTCATCATAGTGGTGACCAACAAAACATTAAATATCAGAAAAAAGAGAGAAAATACAAATTCCGTAGTTTTTACGGAAAAATACCGGCAGCTGTGGTTGCCAGCAAGCTACCGTAAAATTACGGGAACATCCTGTTTTTATTCATCCAATCAATACACAGTGGAAAACATGAGCCACACCCACTATTCATCTTTGAAATACGTCAGAATACTGAAGACGATTACCACTTGTGCTTCACAGCATAACAGCCATGACTTGATGCTTTATTGGTTTATTTAAAGTCACCGTTTTTGTGATCAGTGTTTGCTTTAGTTGCCATCTTTCAGCCGTCATACATAAGTTTCCATTTTTCTTTGTGCTGCTATGACATTGTTTTATATAAAACATAGTTTTGTAGCAAATGACAACAAGTGAAAATGTGATTAGATTTTTTCAAAAGCTAATTCTACGATGTTGTTTAATTACTTTTTTTGTTTGTTTCAAACGTCGAAATGAATTTACATTTAAAGCTCACATTTCCAGAAACAATCAATATAAAAGTTTAATTGTAAAATCGACAAATGGCTACTAGTTGGTCTTTGACTCACACATCAAGAATCAGAGTATGAATCTCAACAGTGGTGACTAACAATTGATAATCTTACAGCCACAATGCATGCTGGGAATCATTGATGAGTTTTGTGCTTTGATAATACCCAGAATGCATTGCGTTTATCTTTAATGGTTTTTTCTGTTGTCACCATTGTTGAGACAAACTGTTATATTCTTGATATCTGCTAGAACATTTTGTGTCACATGTGCTGTCAAAGATTTCAGTATATTATTTAACTTCATGGAATATCATAAATGATGAAAACAAATAACTTTAAATCACTACCTAAACTCTCAACCATTTATTTACTGGCCAACCTAAAGAAGTTTATAGTTAGCTTTGTCTGAGCTTTCACCAACCTGTTTCGGTCTATGTTTCAACACACAGATATCAAAACCAGAGAAAGACTTCTTCACATGTAAAGCAAAGGGTCAAGACCCCAACTAAAGCAAACACTCTTCACCATGATGGTGACTCAACAAAACCATCAACATGTAAACTTGTGTTAATTCTCAATTAGAACTTTTGTAGACGTGCAACAGAAATAAAGTGACAGTGGTGTCAGTAAGTGAAGGTGATAATAGTGTTTGTGGAGTTAAAAAAACTCCTTGTGAAAACTATGGAATTTCACTGTTCAATTCCCAGAGAATTTGACCGTGTTATCCGTATTTTTACGGACGTTTTTTGACAACAGTTTTCTCTGTGAAAACTACAGAATTTCACTGTTAATTTCACAAGCACTATAACATGGTTTTTTAGTAAAAACGATGGATTTTTGCTGTTAATTTTACGGACAATTTTACAGTGTTTTTCCGTATTTTTTACGGATGCTTTCTGATAACAGGTTTTTTGTGTGAAAACAACAGAATTTTACCGTAAACTTCACGGGCATTTTTTACAGTGTAGTTAAACATGTGTTAACTCGCTCAAATTTTCCTGGATTCATCAACAGTACTAATGGACAAATAAAATATATACATTATGTTTAGTTACTTAAGTAAATATGTTTATTTACATGACTTATATTTATCTATGCAAGCAGTGAACAATGCTTTGTACCACATGTCAACAGACGTAAACTACATTGCTGTGATGTGTATTTCATCTTACATTAAACAGACAGTGGTGCATGTGCAGAGGACAGACTCTATGACTGCTGAGTAAAACTGTTTTAACAGAGTTTGTGGTAGGTTGAACTTCTTCAGCTGATGTAAGAAGTGTAAACTCTGCTGGGCTTTTTTAGCAATAGAGCCAATTTGATTGTCCCACTTTAGGTCCTGAGAGATTTGTGGTGCCCAAGAACCTGAATGACTCCGCTGCTGCCACAGTGCTGTTCATGATGGTGAGAGGGGGGAGTGCAGGGGGCTTTCTCCATAAGTCCACAATCGTCTCCACTGTTTTAAGCGTGTTCAGCTCCAAGTTGTTATGACTGCACCAGACAGACAGCTGCTCAACCTCCAGCCTGTACGCAGACTCATCACCATCCTGGATGAGGCCAATGAGTGAGGTGTCGCCTGCAAACTTCAGACGTCTGACAGAAGGGTCCTGGGCAGTGCAGTCATTTGTGTACAGTGAGAAGAGCAGTGGGGAGAGAATGCATCCATGGGGGGTGCCAGTGCTGATTCATTCTCACTAACTGTTGCTTGTCAGTCAGAAAGCTGGTGATCCACTGACAGATAAAGCCAGGAACAGATAGCTGGGTTAACTTTGTCTGGAGCAGTGATGGGATGATGGTGTTGAAAGCAGAGCTGAAGTCCACAAACAGGATCCTCACATAGGTCCTTGGTCTATCCAGATGTTTCAGGACAAAAAGCAGCCCCACGTTAACTGCATCCTCAACAAACCTGTTTGCTCTGTAGGCAAACTGCAGGGGGTCCGGTAAGGGTTCTGTGATGTCCTTCAGATAAGCCAATAACAGTCTCTCGAATTACTTCATAACCACAGACGTGAGAGTGATGGGTGTGTAGTCATTCAGTCCTTTGATTTTGGGTTTCTTTGGGATGGGGATTATGGTGGAGCGCTTGAAAAAGGACGGAACTGTGCACAGCTCCAGTAGTCTGTTGAAGATCTTTGAGAAGATGAAGGCCAGTTGAATAGCACAGCTTTTAAGACAGGCTGGGGAGATACCATCTGGGCCTGGTGCTTTTCTTGTCTTTTGTTTCCTAAAGACTCGGCACACATCCTCTTCACTGATCTGAAGTGCAGGAGTGGTAGGTAAGTAGGCTAATTTGGATGCAACAGTAGTATACGCTCGTCAAAATCTCGCAAGAAATAGTGCACCAGCCGGGAAATTCTCACCTACCGATTTATGAAGACCGAGGTTTCCGACATACTATTCGTTCGCCTACTGCTTTTTCCCTACTATATAGTATGGCAGTATGCGATTTCGGATTCAGCCAGTGAGGCTGCGTCTAAATAGACTACGTGCACAAGAGTAGCGACGAACTTCCGCTTCCACTAACGTAACGCACACCAAATTAGATTAAACTACTTATCCTGTTGGGGATATAACTCGATACATAGAGCTTAAATACTTTGTCCTGCTTGCTTGATGGAGCAGGAGACTAGGCATCAACAATAGTTCCCAGTACATCGTTGATGCTTATATTTGGCAGATCTTTAAGACATCTTGTAAACACTGACATTTTGTGTGGTGCGAGAGCAAACCGGAAACTGACATCCCGACTTCTGGTGACAGCGGAAGTGCAGGTAGTCCATACCCCACTTGTGTTCTTGGCCACTTGAGAGCATACTAAACGCATACTAAACCCACACTATCTTGAATACCGCTTCCAAGCAGTATTCAGGGCTTAGTGTAATCCATCATGTATCACGTTATTTCTACAATCAGGATGGATATTGTTGTAATTTTATTACTCACACTTTTGCCTTACGTGTGTTTTGGTGTTTCCACAGGTATGTTTAAAAAATACTAGAAAATGTGTTGATTACTGTTTCTTACTACATTTCATTGTTTATATGTAGTCTAATAGAACCCATAAAACATTTCATACCACATTTTTGCCTAAAGCTATTGACGGATGCAACATAAAAACCTTGTCGTCAGCTAAGAATCTTGGCGTTCTATTCAATAGTTTTATTCCATTGTTTGCTCATGGATTGTGTGTCTCTTGTGGCTGTATCTTGTCCAGTACCTTGAAATATGACCTTATTAGTAAACGTATTTATTTCGCCTTGTTGTGCAAGCATTGTCGAGCTTATGCAGGGGCAGCAGCTTTCCCCAGAGTTTTTTTTTCTCGATTGGAGTTTTGTTTTCCTTGCCCCCGTTTGCATACTGTTTTGTATTGTTTGCCTGGCGGCTTTAGAATTAAAATGTAAAAGTTTTACATATAGGAATTTATAGTCTGTTCAATATTTGACCTGTTTTCTCTGTCCTTTATCTTAAATGTGTGCTTTCACTGTGCGTCCGTGTCTGTGTGTGTGTGTGTGTGTGTGTGCTTGCTCGTCTGTGTGTCCATCCGTGTTTGTGTGTCTATTTCTATGTGTGTTAGTACATGTGCATATTGTGTGTGTGGAGCGTTTGTATGTGGGTATGTCTGTCTTCTGTGTTTTCACCTTTTTCTTGTTTTTACAGGTATAACTTTTAATTGTTCTGCTTATGGTCAATATGTCGCTTGTACAGCTACTTTGTAACAGTGAAAATTGTAAAAAGTGTGTCATAATTCCGTTATCATGTCATGTTTATTCTTGCCTTGCAGCGGAGTCATGGCATAGCCCTTGGGTCTTGTGTGAGAAAGACATGGCTTTGCTTATACATTGGCTGACATGCCCTTTCTAATGTCTTGTCTGTGTTTCCCACCATCTCGTTTCCTTGTTACCTTCCCATTAGTGTTTCATTACCCTCACCTGTTCCTTGTTAATTATCATTTGTCTGTCTCCACTTTAAATGATCCTCATGTCTTTTGTCCTGTGCTCATGGATTGTGTGTCTCTCGTGGCTGTATCTTGTCCAGTACCTGGAAATCTGACGTACTGTATCCCTTGAACATCCTTGTTCCTGTTTTTGTCGCTGCTGTCTAGTCCTAGTAGGTGTTTTAGTTTAGTTCTAGTCCTGTGTTGTTAAGTTCAGTTTATTGTCAGTCAGTCTTCGACCTGTTTTCTGTTTGTTTGGTTATACCCCATCGTGGGTCTTTGTTTTGTTCCTGTGTTATATTTATCAATTAACCCTCGTTTAACCCGTGAATCCCTGTGTCTGCCTGCAGTTGGGTTCTCCCCTCCGGAATTCATGACAGAATCCACGAGCCAATACCGAGCCCAGCAGGCAGCTATGGCTTCCCGCCAGACTCACATCCTCTGCAGTCACCGTAAGGGGAGCAACGATCTTATGGAATATGTTGACCGCTTCCTGGGGGCTGCAGAGGAGGCGGAGCAGGCGGACCAGGTGTATTTTGAGGAGGCGGAACTTGCGACCCTCTTCAACGCCCGCCTCAGGGATCCTCTGTCACAGAGGGAGATGAGGATGCTGAGACCACTGGACTTCGACTGTATGGTGAGATATGCCATGAACCGGCCGGAGCCAGTGGCCTCAGTCCAGTCCGAGTCTCCGTTGCCGTTGGTCACAATCCCAGAGGACCAGGCCTTGGAGATCGGGGTCGTGGGTCTCGTCTCCTCCCACACACCTTCCGCTGCAGCCTTGCCACCAGTGGCTAGTCTCCCTCGCAGACGTGGACGGAGGGAGTCGGAAGACGATGGTCGTTCCCCCCACTGCTTCTCTGCAGCCGGCCACATCTACCATGGGCCGGTCTAAGAAGAAGAAGCGAAGGAAGGGGGAACTACTAGTTCCAGTGGTACAAGCCCCGAATATTTTTTGGGGGGCACCTTGGGGCGGGACGGCCCGAGCGGCCAGCCCGGCCGTCGGGTCTCCTGAGGAACCGGCACCAAGCCCGGTCCAGCAGCCGGCACCAATCCCGGTCCAGCAACCGGCACCAATCCCGGTCCAGCAACCAGCACCAAGCCCTGTCCAGCAGCCGGCACCCAGTCCGGTCCTGAGCGTTGGTCCCCCGCCGCCAGAGAGCGCTGTCCAGCCGAGGTGTCAGCCGGCGATCCAGCCGGCCATCCAGCCCTTGTTCAGGCCGGCATTCCAACCGGTCATCCAGCCCTTGTCCAGTCCGGCAACCCAAACGCAGGCAGCAGTTGAAAATAAAACAGACTTTAATTAAAGAATAGACCCACGATGGGGCAAACAACAAACTAAAACAAGACTTAAACAGAAAACTTCCCTCAAGGGGACAAAACAATGAATGTCCAGGATACAATAAATAATAAGTCCAAATCAAACGGCAAACAGGAACAAGGGAATCCAAACACGAAGAAACGAGGGCATGGATAACGCACAATGAACCGACAAGGAATCTAAACAGGACTTATAAAGGGGAGAACTAATGAGGGACAATTGGACAGTGACGGGCAGGTGACAAGACTTTACGTAAAAGGAAACTAGTGTGAAGATAATGGGACAGGTGAGAGAGATTAAATACTAATGGAGAACAAGGGGCGGAGCTAAACGACAGGAGCACACGCAGCGAAATGTCAAAACATACCGCCACGTGTCTCCAAACAAAACAAAACATACACACAAGTTTATATACTGGATTTTCTGTTGAGCTCCTGTGTCTTAATGTCTTCTTGAAAGTGTTATGTCATATTAACACAATATATATATATATTACAGTAGAGAACTTTGAATCACAATATGAAACTAAACAAACATGCCTTTGACTGTGTAAACATAACTTTAATACTGTATATTAAACTGAGAGACATATTTTATGTGGAAAAAGCTTTGCAACATGACTTGAGCTGTTGTTTCAAGACTTATATACAAATCAAATCTGGTGTCACGAACATTGTATGAATCATCAATCTTACACGGAAATCTTGTGCTGTTACCTAGAAACCAAAAGATAAACAAGACCTTAACAACCTTTGTGTTTATTCCTTTTTGATTATTTCTGCGCAATGTCTATGAAAGACTGACAGAATGATTTATTTCTTCAATAGATTTCTTCTGAAGTCACAGCAGTGTTTTCTCTTTCTGATAATCACTCTCATCATGTTTTGTGTTATGACTTCAGAATAAAGACACTTTCAGAGAGACAATTTAAACACAGAGACCATGAATTGAAACCTCAACTCAACTGACTGATGTTGAACTCATTCTCTACATGTTATTGAGTCATGAAGTCTCTCAGGACTAGTTTGACACACAGGGCTAAACTGAAGCCAGGACTAGGCCTTAGTCAAATTAGGATATTTAAGTCGTTTTTTTCGAAATGCCATAGTAAAAACATGATGTCGTGCATCTTGAGACAATATGGCACTGACATATAAAAGACAATCAAAGTGATAATTGTGTCATCAGGTTGTTACAAATCTGTAAACATGTATTTGTTCTGAAGAACACAAAGGAAGATATTTGGAAGAATGAACAGTAACCAAACAGATCTCATCACTCATTGAGTCCCAAAGTAGGGGAAATAAATACTATGGGAGCAAATTAGGGATGAGATCTGTTTGGTCACTGACATTCTTCCAAATATCTTTCTTTGTGTTCAGCAAAACAAATACATGTTTACAGATTTCAAACAACCCGAGGGTGAGTAAATAATGACAGAATTTTTATTGTTAGGTGAAAACATCTCAAACTTTCATTTTAGTCTGGAACTAGCTCAAGCCTTGTCTGTGAACCATTGAAAGAGTTTACAGTACTCACTTTCACTTAACTTGATGCTTATGTAATGTGTTTATTGCTATTATAAGTATATAGCTTTTGTGTTTTTGTTGTGTTCTGTGTCCTTCATGTTCAAGTAATGTTTAGTCGTGATATAATGATTCCATGATCTCAATGATTAATTGTTGTGCTTCATTCTTCTTTTTAACATTGCTGTCTTTTGTAAATCAATCACTTTTGAAATCTAGAATAACAATCTTTTGTTTTCGTTCTGAAAATGTTCCAGTGTTTGTTTTGCAGTAGGAAAATCCTGTTGTGAGTCTTCGCTTATATGTTTTGGATAAACAAATGTTGCTGCCCGGAATTTGTGAACGAGTGACCTGAAATGAATCTTAAGGTCAAAGATGGAAAGTGGTGTCCTGTTTTGGTCTTCTTTGGATTTTCAAGGTCTTTAAATGACGTCGTTGCTGTTTTGCGTAGCTCATAATCTCATCTCTCAGCTCATCTGTGATTCAAAACTGAAGATCATGTCATAAAGTAAATCAATATAAAAATATAATCTACTACAGATTACAAAATAAATGATGATGAATCAGATGAGTAATCACAATAATTTAAAAGACGTTTCCAACTGATAGCATGCAACAATGTTTGTTCAAATAAAAGAATCCGACATTTGGGCAAGAACATAAACCAGTGTTCAAAACTCGCCTCTCTGTGAACCTGGATCAGGGGCCGGTTGCACAAAGTGCTTAGACTAGTTTTACACGTCTCATAGTATGGTGTATTTTCTAATATAGAATGAAACATTTAGTTAAGTCTCGTGTATTTTTCTGATACAATATGGGCTATGGGCCTCATGTATGAGTATGAGCACTTGAACACCTGCATGCACACAAAATATTTTATCACACTAAGACAGGAACTGGACATACACCACACATATTTTTAAGGGATGTATAAATCATGGATACCAGGTTGCTCATTATTACACTAAACCATGTGCCAGAGTAAAACTGTGATAAATCATGTATCGTCCGTTAGGCCCAGGAAATGTCTTCGGGAAAGTGCAGTTTGAAGGGACATGATATCTGTGTTTTTATTTTTAAAGTCCTGGGAAGCGTTCGTCACAATTAATTTGTAAAACAGTAGGCTGGAAAGATAACTGTTGCAATCAAGATAGATGGGCCAGGTGGGCCTGATTGAAATATAAGTGTGGCAAACAAGAAGGGTTACAAAAAAGGATGATATCATGTGAAACCTGAAAAAACAGCATGAGATTTCTGTACAAAGTATGGAGTCAGATATGTATTGTTAGAACTCTTCAGATGAACAGATGAACTTGGAGGCCTTGGAAGGCCGATTCGCCACAACACAGATTGAAAGGGAAGAAAAAAAAACAGGCCTTCCAAGACCGAGGAAAGTTTACTGCTAATAGTCAAGGGTCATTAAAAAGTTTGAATGTTTTTGTGAAAAATTTCAGTTTTATCTGAAACAACGTTTTTTGGTTAAAAAGAACTAACGTTAAGGGAACGCTCTGTGTTTGCGGGGGAGCTCTGCCATTTCACGATAATGTTGTATAAAACAAACTTTCAGTGCCATAGTTTACACAACACAAGCGGGAAATGTGCATAGAAACACCATTTTTTTACACACTTTATTTGGTTATTTTGATATGTGAACTGTTTTTTTAGAAAGGGAAACTTGTGGGCAACTTGTGAACAACTTAATCCATTTCCGCCGGGATGTCCTTAACATTAGCTTGCCACTGTAAATCGCTGTTTTTTTCTGAAACTTTAGCCAAGATGTTTTCAGAGATGAGAGAGAAGTTATTATAATAATTTAACGAAAACCCAATTTTTACCAAAATTGTACTTTCTACCAATTTTTTTATGTTTGTGAAAACGTCCCAGTGTGACACCGATGGGTTTTCCCAGATCACATCACAGCTGATTAAATAATTCACATTTTTTTCATGTACTATATTAGCCCAGAGATTTTTAAACATGCTGTGTGGTTGAAAGACCTTGAGTCCTAAGTCTAGACTGTCTTCTTTAGTATTTCATGTGGAAGTAAAGACAACAGTGCCCAATGACGTGTTGGCATATGTTTCTAGTCTTCAACTGCCATGAAAAAGTCATTAAAATGAGATTATCACAGAGACTTGACTGTTGTGTTCAGATGTTGAGGTAAATGTAATGGTGGGGACAAAGCTGCCATCCTAAAATACATCTTTGCCACCTCAGTTGCCCATAGAAGAATTCAAAGTTGTGTTGGTTATTTCGCTCCTTTTCTCTGCTGCTAGTGCTTCATTCGCTAAAGAAATTAAGCAAATTAGATTCAGATACCACGGCATGTGCCCTTTCTCTCACTTGTGGTCATTGCTCACTGTTTGTGTTAACTCTATGTTTTCCTGTTTCTATGAGTTTATATAATACATACACAAGATGAAATGCCAAGGGACCGTGGTTTACAGCACTCTTAGTGGTGTTGTTAGGCCCAGCGTGCAGCAGAACCAAGGCTTCATGGTGCTTTTAAAAAAGCTCTTATGTAGTCACCAGGTTTAAACAACTGAAACATAGCAAATAAAATGTGATTAATAAGGAATGTGATTATTATATGATTTCAATAATATATACAATGTAGTTCCTCAGAAGACGACACACCAAAGTGGTTGCCAGGCAACACAGACACGGCAACATACAGTGGTGCAGTGATACTTGTGTAATGTGTTCACCTGTGTGTTTTTACAGAGAGTTTAACATCAATTCAGAACACAACATAACTGATCAGAATGAAGCAAAAGCCTGAGTTGTTCACAAGAGTCATTTCATAAACTTATGTCTAATAACATGTTTGATGAATTACTGAGAGAGAAGAGATGTTGAACTATGCAAAACAGCAGTGAGGTCATGTGAAGACATTGCAATTCAAACAAAACCGAAACAGGACACCACCTTCCATCTCTGAAATCAAGATTCGAGAAATTATTTGACTGTTCTGAGATCATTTCAGGACACTCCTTTACAAATACTGGCCAGCAAAATTTGTTTATCCAAAACATTCTGAGCGAGATTCTGAGTTGAGGATTTTCCATTTAAAAACAAACACTGGTAAATTTCAGAACAAAAATAAAGATTGTTATATTAGTTTTCAGGGATTTATAAGTTTACAAACGGCAGAAATGTTGAAAATATGAACAAAGCAATTGATCATTGAGATCATGAAATCATTATATTATGACTGAGCATGACTTACACTTGGCTTGTGGAGCAATAACACACAAATCCAGGCAACATAATTTGTGTATCCAAATGATATAAGTGATGGCGAGCACAGCAGGTGAAAACAAACACTGGGAACATTCAGAGAGCAAGCAAAAGATTGTTATTCTAGTTTTCAAAAATTATAGATTTACAAAAGGCCTACTGTTGAAAAGATGAACACAGCACAACAATCATGAAAACATTATTTCACAAGTTAATAATATTTAAAATTTTGCCTTTGGACCCATGACACCACAAAATCCATATGCTTAAAAATGTAAGAGCACCAAAATTAAGTGAAGTTAAATACACACGTTTCAGAGACTCATGTAGAGAATAAGTTCAACGTCTCTGGGTTTCAATGGTATGCATAAAAGTGTCTTTATTCTGAAGTCATAACACAAAACATGATGAGAGTGATTATAAGGAAGAGAAAACACGGCTGTGACTTCAGAAGAAATCAAACATTCTGTCAGTCTTTCATTGATGAAAAAAATCAAAAGTTTGTCTTCCTTTGTATATGTGCTGGTTTCCGTACCAACACAAGTAAGATCCTTATTTCCGGTGGATTTGATTTGTAAATAATACATAAAATAACAGATAAAGTTGAATTAAGGTTTATCAAGCAGGACTTCTCAAAGAGAGGGTTTGGACCCTCACAGTGGGATAATGTCGATCACTGAAAATCATTTGACTGTTGTAATGAATCATATAAAAAACTTTTTTCTGCAGTTTATGACTAACAGTAACAGTGGTTTTAATAACTCACCATTAAATATTTTGGTATCGCAGTTCAACTTACATTTTATTCATATAATGACGAGAAAAATAAAAAATAGTCTTGAGATGAATGTGTGTTTTCCCCTTATATCTAAAACAATTACATGTATTTGTATTCATTAATATAACAAATGTATTTCATTTTGTTTCATTCTTTATTAATATAACAACATGTTCACAAAACCATTCGTGGGGTCTTGATGTAGATTATACCTGTCTAAGTGAGTACTGGAACAAAGACGTTTGAGAAATAATTAACACATTCATCAGACGTTCAGTGATAATGTCATCATGAGGGTGGAGTGTGACAGTCAAATGTCCAGAGGGATGTACTGATGTATTGCTAGAATAGTGAAGAAGAGAGGAGGACTCTCACTGTCATGGTTCCGCCTCACCATGTCAGGTATTTCTTGCTCTTGAGGTGGAATCACACAGGATCCCTTGTTTTATGTTGGAGAGAGACTATTTTGGCATCTATTGGTTGCCATACTCTCTCTCCGGTCTTGTCATTGTTCCCGCCCTCCTGTTTCCTAGTTAGTGTTAATTAGTTTATTCCCTGCACCTGTCCCCTCTTGATTTGGTTCCCTTTATATTGACCTTGTGTCTCTTGTCTTGTTCTGGTTCATTGTTTGTGTCATCTGTGGTAAGTCCTGTCTTGTTTAGTTCAGTTTATTGTAGTTTAAATGTCAAGTGTTAGTCTAGTTAAGTCCTTGTTCCTGTCTCCATGTTTTGTTCTGTTACCCCCTCGTGGGTGTTTGTTTTATATTTATTATTTATTAAAGTCTTCTTAACCCCTCACCCACTGTCTTGCGTTTGGGTCCTCCGTCCCTCACCACCCACGTTCATGATAGAATCAACCAGCCATCACAGGACCCAGCAGACAGTAGGATGTTGGCATGAGGGTTGAGTCCCCCGAATTCCTCTCAAAGGTTGAGGCCGCTGGGTTCCCCTTGAGGGTCGAAACTGACAAATGTTTCCTCGATGTTTGAGGTCGTTGGTTTCCCCTCTAGGGTCAAGCTCTTTGGCTTCCCTTCCTGGGTTGAGGCCGCTGGACTCCCCTCCAGGATACGGGCAGCAGATCCCTCCAGGGTTGAGACTGTCGGGTTCCCCTCGAGTGTTGAGGCCGCTGGGTTCCCCTTCAGGGTCAAGACCATCGGATTTCCCTAGGAATTCGAGGCTGTCGGTTTCCCCTCCAGGGTTGAACCCACCGGTTTCCCGTCCATGATTGAACCCGCCAGACTCCCCTCCAGGGAGATGGCTGCCAGTATCCGGTCCTCGCCACATCCAGTCGGCAGTGCAACCGGTGTGTAGCCCGGTGCAGCCGACACCCCCATGTCAGTGTCCAGCCGGCCTTCCGACCGGCGTCAAGCCCTGTCCAGCCGGCCTTCCGACCGGCGTCCAGCCCGTGTGTCCAGCCGGCCTTCCGACCGGCGTCCAGCCCGTGCGTCCAGCCCGTGTGTCCAGCCGGCCTTCCGACCGGCGTCCAGCCCGTGCGTCCAGCCCGTGTGTCCAGCCGGCCTTCCGACCGACTTCCCGTGTGTCCAGGCGGCCATTCCAGCCCGTGTGTCCAGGCGGCCATTCCAGCCCGTGTGTCAGGCGGCCATTCCAGCCCGTGTGTCAGGCGGCCATTCCATTCCAGCCCGTGTGCCAGGCGGCCATTCCATTCCAGCCCGTGTGCCAGGCGGCCATTCCATTCCAGCCCGTGTGCCAGGCGGCCATTCCATTCCAGCCCGTGTGCCAGGCGGCCATTCCATTCCATTCCAGCCCGTGTGCCAGGCGGCCATTCCATTCCATTCCAGCCCGTGTGCCAGGCGGCCACTCCATTCCAGCCCGTGTGCCAGGCGGCCACTCCATTCCAGCCCGTGTGCCAGGCGGCCACTCCATTCCAGCCCGTGTGCCAGGCGGCCTCTCCATTCCAGCCCGTGTGCCAGGCGGCCTCTCCATTCCAGCCCGTGTGCCAGGCGGCCACTCCATTCCAGCCCGTGTGCCAGGCGGCCACTCCATTCCATTCCAGCCCGTGTGCCAGGCGGCCATTCCATTCCAGCCCGTGTGCCAGGCGGCCACTCCATTCCATTCCAGCCCGTGTGCCAGGCGGCCACTCCATTCCATTCCAGCCCGTGTGCCAGGCGGCCATTCCATTCCATTCCAGCCCGTGTGCCAGGCGGCCATTCCATTCCATTCCAGCCCGTGTGCCAGGCGGCCACTCCATTCCAGCCCGTGTGCCAGGCGGCCACTCCATTCCAGCCCGTGTGCCAGGCGGCCACTCCATTCCAGCCCGTGTGCCAGGCGGCCACTCCATTCCAGCCCGTGTGCCAGGCGGCCACTCCATTCCAGCCCGTGTGCCAGGCGGCCACTCCATTCCAGCCCGTGTGCCAGGCGGCCACTCCATTCCATTCCAGCCCGTGTGCCAGGCGGCCATTCCATTCCATTCCAGCCCGTGTGCCAGGCGGCCACTCCATTCCATTCCAGCCCGTGTGCCAGGCGGCCATTCCATTCCAGCCCGTGTGCCAGGCGGCCATTCCATTCCATTCCAGCCCGTGTGCCAGGCGGCCATTCCATTCCATTCCAGCCCGTGTGCCAGGCGGCCATTCCATTCCATTCCAGCCCGTGTGCCAGGCGGCCATTCCATTCCAGCCCGTGTGCCAGGCGGCCATTCCATTCCAGCCCGTGTGCCAGGCGGCCATTCCATTCCAGCCCGTGTGCCAGGCGGCCATTCCATTCCAGCCCGTGTGCCAGGCGGCCATTCCATTCCAGCCCGTGTGCCAGGCGGCCATTCCATTCCAGCCCGTGTGCCAGGCGGCCATTCCATTCCAGCCTGTGACTCTGGTTACCCTCCCAATGTTTTATGGTTATTATTTTTATCATGTTGCCCTATTTTGTTTTGTCTTGTCACGGTTTGTCTTGTTTGTGCCTTGAGAAGCATCAGGTTGCCGCTCCTTAAAGCGGGGGTTCTGTCATGGTTCCGCCTCACCATGTCAGGTATTTCTTGGTCTTAGGTGGAATCAGACAGGATCCCTTGTTTTATGTTGGAGAGAGACTATTTTGGCATCTATTGGTTGCCATACTCTCTCTCCGGTCTTGTCATTGTTCCTGCCCTCCTGTTTCCTAGTTAGTGTTAATTGGTTTATCCCCTGCACCTGTCCCCTCTTGATTTGGTTCCCTTTGTATTGACCTTGTGTCTCTTGTCTTGTGCTGGTTCATTGTTTGTGTCATCTGTGGTGAGTCCTGTCTTGTTTATTGTAGTTTAAATGTCAAGTGTTAGTCTAGTTAAGTCCTTGTTCCTGTCTCCATGTTTTGTTCTGTTACCCCCTCGTGGGTGTTTGTTTTATATTTATTATTTATTAAAGTCTTCTTAACCCCTTACCCACTGTCTTGCGTTTGGGTCCTCCGTCCCTCACCACCCACGTTCATGACACTCACACTGAGTGAAATCTTCATCTGTAACCCCAGAGGTAAGTTCTGCTCAAAACACATAAGAAACTTAATTCTCTTCTATTCTCTATTCTCATATTACTTTTTTTTCTTCAGCAGTGAGATGGACAAACTCATTCAACTGATTATACTTTCTGGTGAGTACATCTCATATCATCTCACAGAACACAAACACAATACCATTATTCATGCTGTCAGTGATTCCTCATTCATATCTTTAAAAGTATTCTTCAAAAGTTAAGAAATAAATACCAAACAGTAAACTTAATTTAACAGATTTTCAGATAAAAGTATAAATTCTTGTTTTTTTTCAACAGGTCTTGTGTCTGTTCCAGGTAGTTTAGCAGGTAATCAAATCTGTTAATTCTTCAAATAGAAATGTAGAATGATGTAAAATATTATTTTTATTGTTCATTCATTGTTGTGTGAAGTTTTTGGTTAGATGACAGTTTAATCCTCATCAGAATTTGTTTCTAATGCTTCATTCTGGTATGTTTGTGTTTATAATCATCACTCATCTAGATGCTCAGTCTGTCAAGAGCTGCCACTGGAAATAGTTGATTTAAATTTAGTCATAAATCAAAAAAAATATATTTCTGTTGCAAAACATTCAAGTGAAACATTCTTATTAAATAGTTGACAATAAAATCATTTATAAAGTATCAGAGAGATATTTCAATGTGAAGTTTTTCAGTTGTGAGTCTGTGGTTTATGTGTGTTGTGTCAAATGAAAAAGCAATGAATCAAACTGATAGAACACATATGTTGAAACAGACAGTGATAAAGTCATCATATTCATCTTTTAATGTTGTCATGACTTTATATATATCTACAGACGGACTGAATAACTGTCTTTGAATTTATATATTCTAGAGAATTTAGCATTTAAAGGAACAGCAACACAATCATCCACATATAGTACCTGGACAGCTCAACATGCCATAGATGGTGTCAGAAATGGAGGAGACCCAGATTATGTTACATTCTGCTCTGCTACGTCATCTGAGAGTAACCCATGGAGGAGGCTGGATCTTCAGGATTATTATGACATCAGTACAGTGATCATCACTGCTAGACCAGACGGATCTGTTGATCAAACCAGCGGAGCAGAGATTTGTATTGGAGACTCACTGGAAAACAATGGAAACAACAATCCCATGTAAAGTTATTCATGAAATCACTTGAACACTTTTCATTGACTGATTGAAACACATCTGTAGAGATTCAGTGATCTTCTCTCTCTAGATGTGCTGTGACTCCTGATTTTCTACTTGGTCAAACCATCAGTTTCTCATGTCATGGGATGAAGGGACGTTATGTGAATGTGGTCATGACTGGACGTACATCTGTTCTCTCTTTGTGTGAGGTGGAGGTCTATGGAGGTAATTTCTGAAAAATGATGTCGTGTTTATTACATTTTCATTTGCAAAGTGACATCAGCAGCT